>JAAGWP010000343.1:0-76915 GCA_013266165.1 Fusarium graminum
GGGGACGCTCCATGTGTTGGTGATTACCAACACGTCCCAAGTAGGAAGCTGAAGTAATTAACCGGGGAGACATTGCGCCGACACTTATCACCAACGAGACTATATAAGTGAGCAAAATGGAACTTTGTCAGACGAAGGATGCCTTATCGCTATCGCAGCACTTCCTTCGCTGATGGCGCGATCTGTTAGCGAATTAGTGAATAGAGGAATGCATAATGCAGCTTTAGTCCTGACCATGCCTTGACCATGGCCCTGTCTAAATAAAGTCTTTGACTGGCAATGGAAACGCAAACCAAAAGGAACGATGAGGAGGTGGCAGAAGAAATGATTTCAGAGACCGGCTTCTATGCAGAGCGTCATATCTTTAAGGTATTGGGGATCCTGGTGTTGTTGGTCCTACCATGCCCTGTAAATATAGCGTTCATGGCCCACCGCTTCACTCAGTAACCAAATGTGCCGTGCAACCAACATGTAACAACCTTGATAATATTGCGAAGTAGCCAACTTCATACAGGGCCCTGGAGTGGGACTTCCCAGATACGAACCCCGTCAAAGTCAAGACTGGCAAGCTGTAATACACCCTTTTTACGATCCTCCCATGTCAACATGTCGTAGCCTCTTCCACTTGTGACCTTGCCCTGTTCGTTCCTCCATTTATCCGCCTCCGGGCCATCTTCCGTCCCACCTCGAGCAAACCTCCATTTAACCTCCTGATCAATATCATAAACCTCGACACTCCAATCTCCGTAGGTCCAAACTGCAAGTTTCTTCCCATCATCAAGGAATATCACTTCCGCAACCCCCACAAACCCCCTCATCATACTGCGAACCTCCTCACTGCCTGTGCTAGCCTCAACAGACAAAACCCTCCTCTGGAGCAGTTTCTTCTCTTTGACGTCCAAGAGAAGCATTTCACCACCTCTTTCTCCCCCAACAGCGAGCCACTGGTTATTTGGATGCCAATCAATTGTTCGCCTCCAGCCTGATTTGCTTGCTCCATACATCCAGTGCAGTTCACCATCGTCCATAGAGTAGACTCTCACGTTAGCTTTGCCGTCTATTGCTGCAAAGTATTTCGAGTCTGCGCTGAAGCCTCCTGTCCAGTTCTGATGCTCGGTTTTGAAATGATATTTCTCGTGATCCGTCTTGGAATCCCAGACACGAATGGACCCGTCCCATGAGACAGAAGCGAACAACGTTTCATCACTATTCCACCCGAGCCACATCATTGCATCGGTATGGCCCTTGAGGATCAAACCCTCCGAAAGGTCGTCTACAGAAATAATCCTGATATCCCAAGGGTCGCTTCTGTTTGAGCGTGGTCGTTTGCCGGGTATGTAGGCGAGCCATTTTCCCGATGGACTAAACATTTGGGATTGATGGGCAGAGACAAGTTGACCTTTTAAGGTGGCTTTATCCGCTATCATGTGCTCAGAGACGACGCGACTGATGGCAGGCTCAAGAAATGTGCCAAGGTCTTGGACTTTGGTACTATCTAGAGAAATACCATCCTCCGCCAACTTCTTGGCGGCGGCAGATGCAGCAGCTCGTGCCGCATTACCTAAAGAATCTTCTCCCAGATGAGTTTTGGCTTGTTCCTCTTCGACATTCCACAGGGTAATAGTAGGATCCCTTGCAGTGCCGTTCCTATCGTAGAGGGGCTCATCACTTGATATGAGGGTTTTGGCATCGTGAGGCCTAAACGCCATGCTGTGGATCTTGGATGTATGGCCTTTGAGAACGACGATAGTCTCCCAGCTTTGTGTGTTGACAACGTAAATGTCGTGCTCTACTGCTAGAGCGAGGTATTCACTGTCATGACTCACGCAGCCGAGATGAGATTGACCTTTGAGGGTAATCTTTCTGGTCTCATCACCCCATTGCAACCTGCCATCGTCAGCATACGGATATGGCTCTCCTGCAGATGTAGTGAAGTCCTGTTCCACAGCGTAGCGCCAGTCGGACAAGAATTCATCACTTGAGTATGAAGGCATATTTGCAAAGAAACCTGGAGATTCTCGCTGTTGATTTTCAGTTCGCGCTCCGCCGGGATGGCTTATGGTGGTAACATATATATCTGAGGGAGCTGCTGCCTAGCACGTGAAATGTGTTCGCCACGCAGTGACGTTTATCGGAGTAATATTACCCCAGAGCGCTCAAGAGTACCAATTATGGTTACTTGCTGATTTGAGATCCTGTAGTGACAGATCGATGTGTATTAGAACTCACAAAGAAGTTTTGGGTTGGTTTTCAGGGAGCTCTCTCCCGCGTCTTGATTAAGAAGGAGGCACTAGGGATCGCTGCGATGACTTGGAATAGAATGGATAGAATAGATAATACCACCGCCGCCGCGTTGTTCTTTTAATTTACCAAGAACAAAGAGAACAGACATCAGTAATAAAAAGAGGAGATCCAACATGCAAAAATGCCAAAAGAACATACAACAGCGGGGATTCGCTGGTCGTCACCGACCCAACTACTAATCCGCCGGTTAGTGGCTTGACTATGGGAGAGCGGACGGGATCCCGTATTTTCCACTACCTTTGGTCGTATGTATCAGGCACACTTCGTGTTTCAATACATATCTTCATGATCTTTGACCGCTGTAGCCTTGAGAATCAGCACCTTTCACCATGCCGTCTTGTTTCTGTTTGACTCGCGCATAATGCATCTCGTCCCTCCATCGCCACACGTGTGTCTAGCGTTATCTCGAATCCCACCACAAGCCTCATGTTGGAATCAATCACCTACACCATTTCTTACCGTCACAATCATCGACCATGCTGAATATTCGTGGTTGAGCTGGTGGTTGGGATTGGTCGTCAAATAGCCTCGCGGTGGAGCCACGTGCGTGGTAGACCAGCTGTAATACGGCCATTGGCGACTAGCAAGACTAAAACCAGGCGCATGATCGACTCGGCACTTTGCGGTTATTTTTCGCATTTGTTCTTGTCTCTTATACGGCATAACCCTCAGAATAATGGTTTTGCTATGGCTCAAACATCTTCACCTCGTGCAGTTTTGTTGTCTCAATCATCAACACGATGAATGTTGCGAGCTACTTTTGTAGTCCGGCAGACAAGGATGATATCGAGTATCGGCCTCTTCGCGCCTCAAGTCCTGCAAGTGAACATGGCGCATCCTCTCATACAAGCTGTACCTCGTCCCGGGGCAGACCGACAAGTTTGCGGCGCAAAAGAAAGTTTGGCCCTTGGGTGGCTGCACTTCTCGGAGCATTCTCAATCTTGTTAGTTATCACGTTACATTCATCTATGTTAGGAGGCTGATGCCATACCAGGCTTTCCTTTTTCCTATTGACATTTGTCGTCGAGCGTTATGCCGTCTACAACTTCGAAGCCTCTGGCCTTGCACTGGCTGACCCAGTCGAGCACTATGGAGACACGACAGAAAGTGCCAAGCGATGGGTTGAGGTCTTGTCTCCTCAAGTTTCGCCTGTCATGGTGCACTCCCATAACGATTACCTGCGGCCGCGGCCCTTGTTCTCGGCTTTGTCCGTAGGTTGCGCCAGCGTAGAGGCAGATGTCTGGTTGAGCAAGAATGGTGAAGATCTTTTGGTCGGCCATCACTGGTGGAACCTATCGCCAGAAAAAACACTCAAATCACTTTACGTCGACCCTTTGGTGCAGATTCTGAACTCATTCAATTCACCACAATCCTTGGACGGCATGGCGAACCGCAGCCAGCCGTTGGGAGTCTTTGCCAATGAGCCGAACAAGACACTCATCCTATTCATTGATGTCAAAGACGACCCCGCCAAGACTTGGCCGGTGGTACTGAAACACCTCGAACCTCTACGTAGCAGAGGATATTTATCATACCACTCGAGGACGTCTTCAACATCGTCAAACCAATCTTTCCAGTCTGGTCCTTTGACCGTTGTGGGTACAGGCAAAATCGTCAGCCGCCGTGATGTGAACATCGGCCCAGATCCGATAAAATGGCAGAATTATCATGATGTCTTTCTTGATGCATCCCTAGATCTTCTGTCCAATCCGGGGTTCTGTCAGAGAAACGATAGTCTCTGTCGCGAAGTGGAAGAGAATGAATTCTATACTGCTTCAGTCTCACTGTGGAGGGCTATTGGGACAGTCATCCCGTACTTCAGCAACTCACAGCGCCAGCGGTTGCGAAGCCAGGTCGAGCTTGCCAAAATGCTGAACCTCAAATCAAGATACTGGGAGTTACCAGGGTGGCCAGTATCAACTAGGAATTATGTTTGGAGAATACTTGCTCGCGAAGGAGTCGATCTGTTAAATGCCGATGACATCGTGAGCGCCACGACAAAGCACTGGCATTCCGATTATGCCACAGAGGGTGCTTGGGTTCTGGGTATAACCTCTTGCCTTTTTAGTTTCCTCTTCACCTTGGTATGGTTCTGGAAGAGAATGCTACGTCGAACATGTCTTTAAGACGAATAGAAATCCCATGATACCCCCATATGTCTATCACAGTACCAACACAATCTCTTTTGTACAGCGTTCTGCGTACTGAAATAGCATCGTTACTTTTATAAGTTTTTGCAGCTACCATGTTCTATAGTGCCAGCCATAATGAGTGCCGTCTTGTGAGCCACATCCCGGATTCTAGCCGCGTACCTACTCCACTACATCGCTGATCACAATCACCAGCTCAAGGTCGTTGTGCTCTCCTTCGCAGTTGATGATGCATCGCCTGCAATTTCCTTGAATTCACTATTTTCTAATCAGTGAGATTTGGCAAGGTGGACTCACTCTAGTGATAGAATTTCGATATGTTCGAGTCATATATCCGTAGTGGCAGCCACCAAGTCAACACGTACCTAAAGGCCCTGCATGAAACCACCTGCACTTTGTCGCTAACGTTTCAATGTCAGTTAGACGCCAGCATAAGCATACTGTTTAGTCCCCGACTTCATAAACATGCGACGGGTGAACGTGCAGGCCAATGGCCCGCAGTTCTTACAAGAAGGGGGTTCCACGTTGATGATCGGCAATCCCTGCGGTCGAAACCACAGGATCGAGTTGAGAGCCACAATTGAGGCTGAACCAGTTCGATATGCAGATACTACGACACCATAAATAATCATTAAGCCAAGTCAATCCACATTATTAAAAATATGCTGAGGCTTGACTTATTCTGCAAAAGCTTGATCATCTTGTTCCGGGTCTTATCAACGCCAAAAGATCGAAACGCGCGGTCCACAATTTGAACTCTCCTGTAATCCCAAGTCCAAAACCCTTGTCGCTCAAGTTTCACATCGCGAATCCGCGTACTAAAAGCCTGCCGATGTTCCACGGAATAAGCAGCACTACAAAATATCCGCCAATCGCAACAATTTGTACCTTGAATACCGACCTGGCAAGTTTCAAGTTGATAGCACCACGAGGTGGATAATTCTGGAGTATTATTTCTGGAATGACATGCTTAACAAATTCTCCGCCGAAAGTGGATAACTATACAGAATGTAGGCCGAAATAAATATACTAGGCGTTACCCTCTTACCACAGTCTTTTCTTCATTCCAGTCCCTATTCATTCATTCGTTTCTTGTTTTTATACCAATACATTCTTTTTTTTTTCTTCCTTACAACATGAAGTCCATCTCTATTCTGTCCGTGGCCCTCGCCGCGCTGGTTTCCAATGTTTCGGCCGCTGGCGTGACCGGTACCCCCGAGGGTTTCGCCTCCGAGGCCACTGGCGGTGGTAACGCTGAGGGAGCCTACCCCAAGTCTACCGATGAGCTGGTCTCTATGCTTGGTGACTCTACCACTCGCGTCATCTTCCTCGATCAGGAGTTCGACTTCACCGGAACCGAGGGAACCGCCTCCGAGCAGGGCTGTGCTCCTTGGGGTACCGGCGCTGGCTGCCAGACTGCTATCAACAAAGATGACTGGTGCAACAACTACCAGCCGGATGCCCCCAAGGTTGACGTCAGCTACGATAAGGCTGGTCTCAACCCCATCATCGTCAACTCTGATAAGTCTATTATTGGTGTTGGTGCCAATGGTGTCATCAAGGGCAAGGGTCTTTACATCAAGGGAACCAAGAACATCATCATCCAGAACATCCATGTTACCGAATTGAACCCTCAATACGTCTGGGGAGGAGATGCCATCACCCTCGACGGTGCCGATCTCGTCTGGATCGATCACGTTACCACCTCCAGAATCGGTCGTCAGCACATTGTTCTCGGAACCAACGCCGACAACCGAGTTTCCATCACCAACTCCCACATTGACGGTGACGGCGAGTACTCTGCTACCTGCGACGGTCACCAGTACTGGTCCATGTACTTCACCGGTTCCAGTGACGTAAGTTACAAGCCCAGCCACCCCTCAACCATTCACTAACAAGCCATAGATGATCACTTTCAAGAACAACTACATCACCAAGACCTCTGGCCGAGCCCCCAAGGTCGCCGGTAACACCGTTCTCCACGCCGTCAACAACTACTGGTCAGACAACTCTGGCCACGCCTTCGAGACCAGCGACCAGGCCAAGATCCTCGCTGAGGGTAACCTGTTCCAGGACGTCAAGGCCACTATCGAGGAGGGTTCTACCGGCCAGATCTTCGCCAGTCCTGATGCTGCTACCAACGCTGCCTGCTCCAGCGCCATCGGTCACGTTTGCGAGGTCAACAAATTCGACAACTCTGGTGCTCTCTCCGGAACCGACTCTAGCTTCTTCAGCTCTTTCGGTGGTTCAGCTGCTGAGGCTAAGCCCGCTTCCGACATCACTGGTCTTGCCACCAGCGCTGGTTTCGGTACCATCTAAGTGGTTCAGGAGTAAGGGATCTAGATGATCTCTGACGAACCAATGGATGTTTTACCTTTCGATGTACATAATCTCGAATCCCCTCGGGCTTATCAAGCCGAAGGTATATAGAAACAGGATGTTAATACGAGACTTCAGTTTCAAGACTTGGCGCTCGACAGTGAACAGTAGATGCGAAAGAACAGTGATTCTTAAGAATGAAGCTCTTAATTAAAAATTAACTTGTATAAATAGGTGAAACCAGTGATGATCATTTATCACTCAACTCATCCAAACAGAGAGCGCAAATTATTCTCCTCCATAACATCAATCCAATGTACAGTAGGTGCGCCCGGCCTCTCCTTGTCATACTCGTTCCAAATCGCCTGCACTAAAGTCTTTGCCACAACGATTGGCCGAGGTGGCAGAAGTAGTTCCAGAGCATCAAGTCGGCCAATAATGAAATATCTTGCATCAACAACCTTGGAGCGAGACCCTGTAACATTGGAGAGGCGATCAAGGTCCTCATCGGCTTGGCTAAGCTGGCTGATGTAATCAGATAGCCCACAGTGTTCTGTGCTGCCGAGATTAAAGGGTGTTGCCGTGGGAAGGGGCACTTGGGATTCTGGGCTCAAGTGTGAGGTCTCAGAAGGCTCGAATCGCAATCCAGTGCTAGCTGTTAGACAAAGCAACGGCTGGGTCATCTTACTACCAGAGTCCGCTGGAAGCTGTTCGATAAGCCTAGTCAAACGAAGACTTAATGGCGTAATACACTCTTCCCACGGGATCTGAGCATCTGCCTGACCTGAGAGACTGTCGGGCAACCTCAAGAGAACCAGTTCAGGAAAGGTTTGATAGATGTGAATCAGCCCCGCCAGACGATAAGCCTCAGCGACGTTGACTAGATGGAGACAAGGTGTTTTCTGGTCGCCGGTCTCGGTATTGGTAGGAGCAGACTCAAAATCCAACCCCAGGAGCTTTTCTTCCAACAGTTTAGCTGCCTCGATCATGTTTAACGCAGTTGCGTGGTCTCGAGTAGCAAAAGGTCCGGGGTGTTTGACATGATAGCGGTAATTCCGACAGAGTCGCAATGTCCGTGTTAAAAGTCGGGAAACCGTATTTGATACTCCTGTCCACGGGTGCGGCAGATCATCTAGGACAGGCTCGCTAGGTGCAGCTGTCGGATATTCGTCCACGCTGATATCATCAATATCCTCTACCTCTTCGACCTCATACGAGATGTAAGAGTTCGTATCAGAAACCACGGAGAGCAACATTTCGCAATAGGTCCAGCTCTTATTGAAAATGTTCAACAGTTTCCGCTCCTCCTCGGTAAGGCGTCGTTTTTGTTTGTTAATCCGATGAAGAAGGGCCTTGGCCTCTTTTAGGAACGGTATACCCAGCTGCGTCGCATTCAGCCAGCATATGCTTGTTCCTATACAAAACAGACCATAAATCAGACCCATGGGAACAGTGTCGAGGTTTGGTGATGACTTGACCATGCGTAATTCAGCTTCGATAACGTCGGTGGCATTCTTCATTATAGAAATGGATGTCTTCTTCATATCAGGCATCTTGGAGGAGAGGTAAGCCGCTGACATGCTCTGAAGACTGGTAGAGACCGCTTCCGAGGTTGACCAAAGCGCCGTGGCCATCATGCGGTTTGCATTACTGGGAGAATCGTACTGAGACCACAGTGAGCAAACATCACGGAACCAGTACTCGACGAGTTGAGTCGGAAGATCGGTGATTGGTGGAGGAACGAATATAGTAGAGTAGTTTTGCTGGACTGGGAATAAGGAAAGCTCGGTATTGTCGGTGAAGTCTTGGATGACGGGCGTGAGGTCCAATGCGTCAGCCCATTGAAACTCGCCCACAGGAAGATCCTCGACAGGCATATCAAGCGAGAACTCGGAGGCAAATTCGTTAATCTGCGGACTTGTATCTAGGTCGGAAAATGTGGTGCTTTGTTCATGATCAATAGGTTGTGAATTTTCCAACATAAATTCACCAAAGATACCCTGGTTCGCGTTCTCTGAACTGAATGCGGAACTCGCGGTGGTGAAAGACGCTGTCGACCCGGAGTCAAGCTGACGTTTTGGAGGCCGCCCTCGACGCTTTTTTGTGGTACTTGTCTGCTTTGGCGATATCTGGAAGTTGTGCTCTGCCAATTCGGCGGCTTTTTCGTGCTTGGTTGACCATCTCAGACCACGTTGGTAACCTCCACAGTCGACACCCCGAGACGTGCAGAGTTGGCAGTAAGGCTTGGCTTCATCACATTTGAGCTACAACACGATGTCAGTGAAGATGGGTCAGTGTGGTTCTTAGATAAACTTACGTGTTTGTTCCGACACGTCAAACATCCGGATCTAGACCGGATGGGTACCTTTCTCTTTGCTGTGGATCTGCCACCTGTCTCTACTTCCGGCACTGGAAGAGAGGCCATAATTGTTCCTACCTTGTGTCGCTTCAAGCAAAGATTCACCTGGCAAAGGCGGTGAGTCAGAAAGAGACGTGCTCAGGGTTCAACTGTCGTCAAGGAAGATGAACTGGAATCGCCCCTTCCCCGCAGAGATAAGGTCGGCTGGCCAAGATTGGCTTGGCGCCGGTAGGCTATCCTGGCGTTGATTCGCCAGATGCACATGTACGCTTGGCTCTAGTAGTTTAGCTGAAGTAGCTCCCTTTAATCACAGTTATCGATGACTATCATGATACTGTATTGTTGCTGAATGATAATGTTTGATGGGCAGAGGGGAATAGTCCTCGACTGTCTTGAAAACACTCTCCAGCCTAATGTCCCCATATGGCTATTTTTCTACTGGTTGATGCGAGTAAGTCTTTAGGTCGGTCTTGAGTTTGCCTGATGAAGATGGAGATTTATGAGCTTTGGAACAAGTATCCCATAAGTACCTTGATTAGAAGACTGGAAGTATGCACATGCACTGTTTGTTTCTACATCGAATTTGGCCCTCTCAGACTCCAACTAGCGGTCGCACGTACTGTCGCAAGGACATGGCTTTGGAGTGTGATCCCTCATCTGTGGAAAAGTCTATCATCTTGGGTTTGACCTGAGGAAACATCACCAGCTGGTGTTTCAGTAGAAATCATTTTCAACAGATGATGGTCTGATAATGCGTTCACATTGGAATATTGAGTTCGACATGACCTTCCAAGAAGAAATTAAAGGAGTAGACTTCGTAGTTCTTGCTGGCCCATGTTCATGGAGGCAGCAGAATGTTCGCATTTAATTAGGCACAGATGTTCCTGTCATCAGAAAGTTCGTCAGTGCAATACAGCGATTGTTAGTTCTACCTCTTCAAAAGTACTTCTATACACCCACTACAGCTCCCTTCAAATCACAACCATGCTTCTCAAGACTCTTCTCTTCGCCCATCACTGCCACTCAGGTATTCGCAACCAACCCCATTGGAGGTGGAAGTTGGAAGAAAGTCGACCCAGTGTCCAATCCTCAGCAATGTGCAGGAGCATCCATTCGTGGAGATTTTTACATCCTTTCTAGCCATTCAAAGGGCAGTACAGAAGGCTCTGGAAGTAGGAATGGCCATCTGCGCGCAGAAAAAAGCGTGAAAACCCACTACAGCTCCGGCATGCATCAGTTCACAGGCAAATTCAAGATCCATTCCTTTGGCGGAGACAGGATCTCTCTGAAGCAGACATCTCACGGTAACCAAGGTGCTTGGCACATGATCGCTGTCCAAAAAGACGGAACGCTCTACAGCGCGGGAGGCGGAGCCAAAGGTATTATTGCAAAAGGGGTGGCCAAAATCTGCTTGGCAGTTACCATCAATACTATCCATGACCTTGAAGCCCGTACATTCAAGGTCTATGTCAATGAGGAAGAAAAATACTCCTCGTCTTCGCCATGTGGCACGTTCGGTGATAGGTACGGAGCCTACGCTACTGTGACAGGCACGGGTCCTCTTACTGTGGAATGGACCGACGTTAAATACTAAATCCGTTCAATCCGATTAGTTGCTGGTAAAGGTTTGGGCAATGATGCGAGCCGATGTGCGATGCAACCAGGCTTGGGCTTTTCCTCTGGGATTATCCCAGTTTTCCCCATGGCCTACTTGAGTTAGTTTCTGATCTAATAACATTAGTTGATTGTACATTACCACCGCAATGTAACAGCGATCGTTAAACAGATGTTGTACCTCAATAGCCAAAATCTTCCCTCGAGGGCATTATCATGAGCTGGTCCATGTTTCTATTCTTCTATGTAATAGTTGTAACATACTCCAAAGCAGTCTTTAAAAGACCCATTGGTTTAAGGGAGGCCGACAAGTAAGTCGCGAAGCTTAGGAAATTTGGGAGCTCCCATTCCTGAAACAGGATCCCATCCCTTGGCTGCCTTGAAGCCAGCCGTTCCACATCCAGGGTTGGAGCCATCAGTAATCTGTTTTGGTGTTAGAACTGGCCACTCTCACAATAAAGGTCTACTCACATCTGTGAATACTTCAGGGTGCTGGTACAGGATCTGGTTCAAAAAGCCAATAGGCTTCTTTCCTGCTAGCAATCGCTCATCGTTGATTCTGTTGATCATGGCACCAAAGATGGGAGCAGCAGCACTTGTTCCGCCGCTGATTGTGGTCTTGCCATCCTGTAGGAACGTGACGTTGGCTCCCAATACTGCAACATCAGGGAAAGCACGTCCAGATGTGTTGTATGTTCCTTTGGGATAATGGGGGTTGTTGGCGGCGAGATAACTGGCAACAGCCTTGCGCTGGTAGGCAGGTCGTCCATTGATGTTACTGAAACCACCTGACGGGGATGTTAGTATAACCCATGAAATTTTAGAGAGTACTTACCTCCAGAATAGTAGTTGTGCTTAGGATCGAAGACTGCAACTTCTTGTGATTGAGACCCCTTGAAGTTGATTTGTGTTGCTCCAACCGCTGTCACGTATGGACAAGAGCCTGGGAACAGAGCATTGAAAGCTTCCTTCTTCTTGTCATACGGGTTCACAGTGCACTGTGTAGCTCCTTGAACTCCGCGATCTCCAGCAGCCACAACGACGCTTACACCAGTGAGGGCAAGTTTCATCCACTCATGACATTGTCGCTCCATGTAGTGTCGATTAAAGGTCGTCTCATCAACAGCAAACGAGATGGAGACGACGTTTGTCACCTGGTACTTGCCACACATAGCAGGTCCTTGCCAGCCTCCAAATACGGGGAACTGGGGGTCGTATTCAGGATCGTCTCCTCCATCATATTTGCAGTAGCTTGCATCCACAGCATCCAGAAAGTCGTTGAAGATGCCACCGGCACTGTTGTAGGTGGTCTGGAACATGGTCATTGTTTGAGGGTAAACAATCGGGTACGACATTTCGATGTCGAGCTGCTCCTCGCCTTCCACAGGGTCACCAACGGCTACGGCGCCGTTGATACTGTTGACTTTGGGTGTCGTTCCCTTGGGGATATGCGGGGCGTGCTTTGCCCAGAACTTGTCTAGATCGGACTGCCTGTAAGGGTCACCGTATCCGAACAAGCCCATAGAGTTGTTCTTTGCGGCCTTGGTGCCGAGCGGAATACCGTAAAGCTCTGTACAAAATTAGCCACACCAATCCGAATGTTCCGGACTCTCTCTACTTACTGCGGATACAAGCGGGAGTCCAGCTTTCACTGCAGTTGCGCAAGTCATCGGCCACTGGCAGTTTATACGGCGGGGGCAGAGCAGCAGGGTTAGACTTGGCAGGTCGGCTACGCTTGGCTTTGGTAGCTTTTGGAGCTTTGGCCAAAGAAACGTACTGTACGTATTCTTGCATGGTGGTTGGAATCTCGTGGTCCGAAGGTTCCAGGCGAAGCTCCCCGGTCGCGTCGTTGTGCATAACCTGGACTCGGTTCTCAAGTAAATGCTCTAGCTGGGTGACTTGCGCAGAAAACTCCATGACAGCAGCTGCTTTCTTGAGATGCACAGAAGACACGTCTATGCCAGCATCTTCAAGCCAGCTCAGGACTTTGCGCTGAGAAGTCTCGCTAGGGGCAAAGAAGCTTTGCTATGAAAGTGTCAGGCAGTGATTTTCTAAGTACAGTCATAGAACTTACGACTTCATTATGGCCAAGATATTGGCCAAATTTGTCAGAAGTAGGATCAGAGATGGCCATCAACAACGATTCGGCTTCAGCAAGTTTCGGTTGGTGGAATGCAACAGCGGCGCGAACTACTTCGCGGCCATCGGACTCAGCCCATTGCGACTGAGGGCGTGCAAAAACTGGTGCAGTGTTTAAACATGCGACAAACGTCGCGTAATACAAACCACCACGCATAATGAGACAAACTTGCAGCAGCGTGTTATACGTCGGAGTGGTGTTCGTCAATGACCAGGTCCCGGGGCTCAATATTGGCAAGGCAAAGAGTATAAGAGCCGAGAATTGGTCAGGTACGCAGTAGAAAAGGGATAATTATGGTTCTTTTAATTGGTCTAGAACGTGCAGGACTTTTGCCTCGTATCGAAATCTCGTATTCACCCAGACGAAACAAACTTATTCCAGACTAACCTATTGCAAATTATTGAAATTGTCATAGCGTTAAACCAAAGAAACTATTTTGGCGGATAAAATGGGGGAGCTACGAAAATCTTATTTGGTCGCAAGAACACATGGCACCGGACCAGATTGCTATTTCGAGAACAACAGGTCATATGTTGAAGATGCAGCCGTCACAAGTACATACGACCATACCTACCAGAAAATACGGGATCCCGTCCGCTCTCCCATAGTCAAGCTGGTAAGGGGCGGATTAGTAGTTGGGTCGGTGACGACCAGCGAATCCCCGCTGTTGTATGTTTTTGCCTTTTGGTGGTTCCATAGCATCGCTGTAACGGGCTACTGACTATGTCCTTTCTACACATGATCAACATGTGTAACCAGTGTAGATGGACAACGAGGACCCGGGAGGCTCGTCCACATCTCATTATAAAGGCCGAATAGTCCAGCACCACGAGGCAAGGGAGTTGAGAATAGAGTCCACTGCAGATGGCGCGAGAATTACTGGCTAGAACATCACTAATGAAGCGAGGGGACTGTCGCCAACGAGAAGATCACTACGAGAACCACACATCTTGACGATGATCATAGGTGTTGGCCACAGTTGCAAGCATGATTTAGCTTGACACGATTGTATATGTCGTCGTAGCGAGGCAATGTACTTGGAATAAATGCGCCTTGGTCGAATGAGCAGAGTGGACGGGTATGCAGTCGTCGACAACTACTGAGCAAGCCTCCTTAGCAATTATTCGCCTCCGGGCTGGTCGATGAACAAGAGAACAAACACCGCGTGTGCATTCAACCCTTGATTCACGGTGTCCAGACCTTGAGCGATAGCGCCATTGCCGAGATTGACCGTTCGATCGCGAATCGGGGCAGCGGGCTAGGTGATGCATGTTTGGAGGACATCATATTCCAAGAGATGAATATGGTTGCGCAAAGTGTAGCGGGTCTGCTGACTCTTCTCGTGGTAGAGTAGCGAAGACATGGCAAGTAGCAGCCAGTGCTCAAGTCGTTCGAATCGGAGGCCTCGGTGAGCTGGTGGTACAAACTCCTGTCCTTTGCTCGAGTGCGCCAGACTTCAACGTGAAGTCATGGCGCGTAACCCGACGTGAATCGCCAGGCGAGCCAGCGTATATTTATTCTTATCCACCGGGCATCGTGTGCGATCGTCATTCATCGGTACATCGATATGGGGGAGCCAAAGAGTCGGCCATTGTCGACACCTTACGATCGCCTTGTTTCGTTACGGTCAGACCATCACTCATTCTCGTTGGGTTGACGGTGGTCGTATGGATCTTCAATCGGGGGCCAAGAGTCGCTCCATAATAGGCCCCAACGATAGAGTGTTGAAAGGCTGTTGCGACTATCGTCAAGGTAAGCAGGTAAAGGGTGTCTGTTTCGAATTGCCACCCAACAAGACGCGCTGGAGGCAGATCTTCGGCGGACTACCCCGCCTTGGATATGCAAGCAAAATTGTCTGTATAACTACCCTGTACCCCAGTCAAAGGTTTTGTTTGATCAACCGTCAAGAGGTGCATGAGTTGGAAAGTTAAGTAGACTGGTCTGAATCATTCGTCTGTTATTTTTACATGGAGTTGGAAAGTAAAATGGATATCACATCCATGATGTTGGTTATGTGTGAGAAAGTCTCGTCGCTTCTACCACGTAGGTAAGTAAGTACTCCGTATGTGTTATTCATCAAAAACAATTTTATCCCGGGAGTGGAGCAAACTTTATTCCGTACGGGGCGGCAACAATCCTTGCGGCGCGTCATTACAGCGATTCGCGATTGGTCAAGACCCATGTACTATACGTCAGACGCGTCGCCTAAAACGAAAGACGTCATCATTCCAGGCAAAGATATGCATCACGATTCTCAAATTCTTGCAGCAACGCACTCTATCCCAAGCATCACCATCCATTTCTGCACGAAAACCACCAATAACTGACCCCCAAACATTTCCATCGTTCCTAAAATGGACTTTTCATGTCATGTCCGTATAAATAACGACTCGGACCAGGATCTGCTTCTCGAAGACTCGGGCCTTGACAGTGGGAGCTGGCCATTACGTCAGCCCCTCAACCTGATCGAAGCCAGAACCGAGCAGACCATCTACCTCGCCAAGCCCAGTAAGGCTTTTTCTATAGTCACTGATTCCATCTGCTAACATGTCGCAGGCTGGGGAGGTTCAAAGGCTTGGGTCACTTATGAAGCAAGATATGGCCAAGGATGGAGAAGCTTTACCCTCGAGTTTGAGTGCCCGGCTCTGCCGTTCTCAAAGAACCATGTCAGCGTGAAGGACTGCTCTCAGGTTTTCCAAATCGATGTTACCGATGTTCAAGAACGGGGCAGCCCATTGACAGGTGAGTCTGGCTTGTTTTCTTCTCGGTCGCCGCCTACTGACAGTTACAGCATCCGTCAATATCCGCATGGACGCCAAGTCCCTGCCAACCACAAAAGACGACCAAGTAAGAGCCAACTACGACATCGGAGTTGGAGTCTCGTTTCCCACAAAGATGGACATCAAATTCCCCGTTCACGAAAGCATCGTTGTCTCTGCCTTCATCAACTCCGACATGATCTTCCCTCGAGGCACAGTCTACAACAACATCAACGACAAGCAGTGGGAGTTTTTCCGAGGCGTGGTGTGGAACGACGACCCATCCTGTCTCTTATTCGAGGACGCGACAGAGGACAACAGAATCTTTGGCTTGGGAATTGAGTGGCTGAACGCTTTCAAGTTTGGCGAAGAGAATTGCATGATAAAGCGATCACACATGGGCAATCTTCAGTTCTTCCATGGCATGGGCTCCAAGATGGGCGAGAAACCGCAAAAGACTCGCCAAAATATCCTCACCTGGATGGAGGTCATGTACAAGCTGGCATGTGGTGATCAGGGCGTCTCGGAGAAGGATACTCTCGACAATGTCTTGCCTGGCTACTTCGATGAAGACACAGTTCCCGCCAAAACTGATACCTTGCGCGATCTCCTCCTCGCCACAACACCGAAGTATAAGAAAGCCGACATCCAGAAACGGGCCTTTGGCGTTTGTCTACACATGATCTCCGACTCCTACGCTCTCGGCCATACTCAAAGAAGACTCAGGAACCCCGCCGATTTGGTCGAAAGAGACACAGCTGGCTATATCCGATTCCGGCCTGACACGTACGGCGACTGGGGCTCCATCCTGTGCTTTCACACTTATAACGATCAGGACGGCGACCGACATTCGCACTACGACGACAAGGACGGAGAGCAAGACCCGAATCCCAGGGATGTCACCACCTTCAACGAGATGGTCGGTGCTAGAAATGCCATTGACGGCTGCACGAAGCTCATTAATCTATTCGTCAGCAAGACTGGGTGGGATGACGGTGTCAAGAAGTTTTTGGAAGAAGAAATCTTCGTGTTGGATGAATGCGCAAAGCCGTCGGACCATTTTACCGACGAAGCCGTGGTTTCATATGCCTATCAAGGATGTGAGAAGAGTCAAGAGTTTGACTATCAGGCCGGATTTGAACGCAAGCTTGCTTCCCTCGAGGAAGGTTCCATCGCCAAGGTTGCACCCAAACATATCCTGGCAAGACGATCCGGAGCTGTCACGGGGCTCGCTATGATTTGCTTTTTGATTAATGCCATCTTCTTCACGCTCTTTACAATGAGGCTCCATCGGTATGGATGCTAAGTCGGGGATCGGGAAATTAATTGCAGAATTTGTCTGAGGTAATCTGGGATGAACTTGGGAATGTTTTATGACACTGTAACGGTTGGGCTAGCGTCTGTATTTATCATTATACCACTCCTCTAAATTGTTATTCTACCTTTCATTAGCCGCCCTTTGCAATTAAATAATTGTTTCGCAAATCACTTCCGTCGGATTCAGGTGTCCTGGCTTTGTACAACCTGAAATCAACATACCTATTGTGCTGCAGACAACGTAAGCATTGAGGAGAGGTCGTCACAGGTTATCCAAACAGTGATCGCAGTAGGTAATAACAGGTAAGAGACATCACAATGTTAATTTTTCAAGTTTTGGTTGACTGCTCGATTCGTAAAGCGCTTATCATAACTCTAGCAGTGCGGCAAACGATAGCGATCAAGAGGTTAGCCATGTTGGGCGAGCGTGCCGGGAGCTTGGACGCAAAGACCATGCTAACGTCATGCAGCATCTCAACCTGCATGCATTGGATATCTAGTAATACGCTATCACAGGATAAGCTTCCGAGGAAGGTCATAACGACATCCAGGCTAAACGGTTGCTAGTATCTGCAGAAGAAACGAGCCATCTTCAAACTCCATGAGATACTCTAGTTATCCTGCTCCTCTCTTACTTCAACACCCGACAGCCCTTTAAGCTTTTCAAGACCACTATCAGAAACCCTTGCCAGACACGTTAGTCGACTCATGGATGAAATGCGGGAATGATCTTACTGTGGACCGATAATGATAGGAGGGAAGGTTTTCGTTTCAGGATAATCAGAAGTTCCGGTTTCCTCTTCCAGGATTCTCCAAGTCTGTCAGCGGCGGTGAAACTCGTGGTTTGCAAGACATCAGATCAGGAACAAAGTTTACTTACTTATTGATGGCCTCCCGATTCTGCTCCAAGTCATCAGGGTCCTGGAAATGAATTGTGATACTCTGGCAATGCATTAGCCTTGCAACCTGTAGATAAAAACCGTGAGATTAAACAAACATGTTGACCCATTGTGTGTTTGATAATATGGTGTTTGGGATAATAGACAAGCCCTGCATGGTCAAGAACTTTACAATGACAGGCCATGTGGTCTTATATGCAAACGACAATTACCAAGTCAATAGAACTGAATGCGTTATTGTGCATATTCCTCTCAAAATGTGAATTGTCTCACTGCTCCTCAAATTCTTGACGTTCTCGAGATCCAAGTTTGCGATGTAGCTTGGCTCCGCATGATATTCTTTGCATTGTAGTCTCGGCCAATATTGAAGATCAGGGCCAGGACCAGATTATGATCAGCACTGAAGTATTGGCTATGACATGAGTGTTGGCTTACATGACGAAAGGGCTTTGACCACAGACACACATCTCTGCCGATCCATCAGGGCGCGTACAGTGTTGGAAGCTCAGCGGTGGAGAGATTGAACTCGGTTTACCAGCTGAACAACGACGATCATGTCAAAACAGGCTGAGATAACGAATCAGACCCGCTATATCTATCCCGTAACAGGACATACACAGGCAGTTATAGCGTGGGTTGTCCAGTCAAATCCTCGATGCGCTGTCTCTACATAGTGGCTTGCAAACAGACACGGAATTGCGTCTCACTAGTTTGATGCATTGTTCTAGTTTCTTATGTTTTGTATGGTGGGAAGGGGAAAACCCAGTCAACGTTGTACTTATTACGTTGGAGGCTTGTATAGTGCATTACCTTGCCACATATCAAAGATATATCACCTGCGAAAAACTAAAATTATCGGCTACCAGAAAGTGCTTACGATAAACTCCAACACTAAGCAAAGTTGCCAAAAAATGAAATCATTGGGCTCCACCGGGAATTGAACCCGGGACCTCCTGCAATTAGTTCTTGACCCAAAGCAGGAATCATACTACTAGACCATAGAGCCGAATTTATTAATACTGAAAGCAATCTTAATCTAGTATATATCCTTATCAAAACCGAAACGCCATTACACTCTCTTCTCCATCTATCCCACACCACAATGTAGCTTATTTACTACAGAGCTTTCTAGGTACTGATTATAATATTACAATAGTGTATTTAACTTACTAAATAGGGAGTATTTAAAATTTCCCTTATAGCCTGGTATAAGTAAGAGAATATACCACACCTTTATTCTAAGCCTAATTTCTATTACTTTACTATTTAGTATAATTGCCCTACCGTTTGTAAAGACCCTATTCCTTAATCGAGTCTATTGTAAATTATATTCTCGATATCGCATTGCTATCTGTGAATGGTTGTAACTAGTTAATCTATCGTTCTTAATATAGTATCGCAGCTATAAGAAGAGCCTACTACCAGGTGTGGTGTGTTACCTTATTTATGCCAGGGGCTATGCCCTAATCAAATACTATACCACACCCAGCCTACGGTATTATTTACTATAGAGCCGAATTCATCAATACTGAGGATAGTGCTATATCAACATTCCAATCTACCGACAGTGTGATAATGTCCAAACATCACCACGCTGTCGAGCTTCCGTGTTTGATAATTCGTTATATGTCTTAACAGAGGACAGAATTGCCAACTATACTGTTTAACGCCGCGTGACTCCATTTCGCTGCACCCTAGAGTATGGCTATACTACTATTATTTCCTGCCAAGGAGCAGAGGAAAAGCTATCAGGACCAAGCAGGTTGTAGTAATAACAACTCCCACTACGCGCTGTCCGAAGCATGTTCTAGACTGCGGCGAAATCAGCATAACATTAAGCTACTGGAGTCCAGAGGCCTCTACTGACATATACGATGGCCTTTGCTTGGCTAGACTCAGCTAAGCTTCCTGTTGCCATATGAGCTGTCCGAACGAATTTTGAACTCCGGAGTATCACCTCTACCACGACCACGTTGTCGTTGTATTTTCCCACCAACCAATCTTGGATTCTTAAGCTGGGACAATACGAACCATCACGAGTCATGGCATTAAATCACGCCATATATCCACCAGGAACCTACACGAACCCATCACGTGGTCAAAATAAAGTTTGACGAGAAGCCTGTCACTGTTTCGCATTCCGTGGGCTATGTGACCGGATGTCGTTATTTTTGTAACAACTTTGTGGATGCGTTTCGCAAGGTTGCATGACCTATGTTTGTAAGCTTTTGTAGCTGCAAGGGATCTCCATTGCCGTGTCACCCGTGCGCATCCTTGCCGTCTTGACAATCATGTTATCATGGTCCAGACGAGCTGTGGCGGTCGGTTTGGCCGGCAACGATTAACTTTTAGGTTTAGCCCTGGAAATATCGCTTACACCAACCGAACTTGGGCCTCCGTAAGCCGCGCGACTATTTTGGTGTTGATACCCTTGAAGCTCTTGACATCTGCTATGTGTCGTTCTACCGTCTCGTGTTCTTCATCAATACAGGGGGATATTGAGGCTATTCCCGTACTAGTGCCGTGATCGGAAGGAAAATTGTAGGTTGAATCTATGACGATAATCAGATAGAGGAACGGACTTGGCAAAATCGATATCTTATCCTTATACCCTATGTCTCACAAGATAAGATAGCCGGCGCACTGCCATGGTTTCCATCCATTCCTGCCGGCTTACTACGCATATTATAGGAACAAATACCGGCTGTTGTTCATCAACGAGATATTGGAAAGTCGTGGCCGTCTGTCGGCCTGACGGGAGATATAATAGTCTGTACCTCGGCCCAACTTGGAGATCGAGTCATGGTCACGTCTCGTTTTGTCCAGGGGTAAACAACCGGCTTAGACAACAAGGATTGAGCCCTTAAGTTGCAATCTACTGCTGCAGGCCGGCGCCTTCCGCGTTGAGCGTCCAGGGAGCCTTGTCTCTTGGCTGTGAGAAATCCAGGCGGAGCGTCCTGGCATGCGGAATATACCCAGTCACTGAGGTTACACGACAATAAGTTTTCGATATGCGGATAACAAGAGAGTAGATCTATTACGCGATATGCAATGTTGAAGAAGACCTCGTACCTCCGTATGTCAGCATGCGTTGAGAAGGTAGGGAGGCTTGTGCAACGGACTTTGATAGCTCCGCTTAGGCGTATTGCCATGAGGTCTAGAAGTTCTAACGCCACGATAGGATAAGGCTGAAAAGGCTAAGAGGAAGCCAGATTAAAATGCGGTGCTAAGATCTCGCAAAAACAACCATGATAGGCTAGATTGGCTCGATTCAAGTGCGCGGAGCCTAATGACGGTCCTCAGGATCGCAACACCCCACTCTTGGACCTCGGGCTCTAATATAGTATTTTGGGGTTGCGGATTTTTATTGCAGCTCTCGATAAGCGTGGGGGCTGAAGGATACAGTCAATGCTACCATTAAACACACGCTCACTCAGCGGGGATGACTATTGGCCCTTGGAGGAGGAGAATAGGGAAGGTGTTATATCGTACAAGGATTGGACCTGCATAAAACTGGGCCCAAAGGAACAGACATTACGACGTGAAGGCTTAGATAGGACGTGCTTAGATAAGTTAAATTAATTGCATTATCATCTTGATTATATAAGCTATTCTCTAATATCTCTCATACTACGGAGTAGACCTCGAAGGTATATGCATTACGCTTACTTGACATTGTGATAGGAATTCTATGAAGTGCCTGGATCTCTGAAATGCATATCTAACCCCTGTAACCTGGAGAATGTAGACGGTATGAGCGAGCCCCTAACCTAAACCGATCCAACATTTGTGACTAGTCAGGAGATTGGCAAGGGTAGTCCAGACGAAACTAGCGGCAGTTGAACTTTGCTAAAGACACAACGTGGTTCATCTCAAGCCACCACAGCGATCGATTTGTGTGGCGATGACCTTAGTCGCGCTCTGACGTGATGATGGCGCAGTCAGATCAGAGATTGCGTTCTGCAAAGAATCCTTCTCCGGCCCTAGGGTGTGCAAACAAAGTGACATTCAACCCTGGTGTAGCCATACCCGCCGATCATTGCCTGACTAAAGTAATAAAGCTTGCCTAAGAAGGAATAGATAAAAAATGTCGATACGACCAAGTTCAGGGATTCTAGCGTACAGCCGTTTCAGACCCGTTCCTTTACAGGGTTCACAACCCGCTGCAACCTGTTAAATGGAGGATACATTAACACATACGAGTACTATCTCCACTGCTGGTCGTATATGAATCCTTGAGGAGTAACATGCATATCTAATGTTGCGCGTCAGTTAAGAACTCATTGTTTCGCTCCGTTTGACAATCGAAAGTCGTTTTGTTGTTATTTAGACGAGAACGCGATATTTCAAAATGGAGATTGATCCTATGGTGCTTGCGATTTATGGCCCGCCGCCGGAGGGATTAGACCTTGACGAGAGCAGTGTAGTCAAAAACACTGCTGTTGTTCTCACGCTGCTCTTTATATCAGCGCTTTTCCTCGCTGGGCGGATCGCAATCCGTACGCAGCAGGTTTATGGTCTGAGCTTGGACGACTATACAATCCTTTTGTCATGGTTGTTTGTCGCCGCCACGGCTGCCATGGTTGTAGTCGGTGAGTCTGCATTGTATTTATCGTCGTCGGTAGCTAATCCGCATAGCTGGCCAAGCTGGCGCCGGTAAGCATGTGTGGGCCCTCAAAATACATCAACTGGTTGAGACGGCAAAGGTTTGTCATGTCCAAGACAAACCGTGTATCTTATGCTGACGTTCCTAGCTCTCCTACGTATTCAGCTTCTTTTTTGCTACAGCTGTCTTTACAACAAAAGTCTCGATCCTCCTCTTTTACCGACGAGTATTCACCCGAGGCGGCGTCACATTCCGAGTTGCCTATTGGTTCGGCACTATCCTCGTCATGTCGTATCCGATAATCTTTACCTTCACGATGGGCTTCTCCTGTAGACCTTTGTCCCACTTTTGGACGCAAGTCGAAGGAACCGAAGGAACATGTATCAACGTGGGGCGATTCTTTGTTATTCTGGCCCTTATCAACCTCGCCACAAACGTCATCGTACTGTTGATTCCGGTTCCTGAAGTACTCAAACTTCAGATGAGTAGGGAGAAGAAGGCAGCTGTTTTTGTTATTATGGCGCTTGGAGGATTGTGAGCAACCCTGTTATAGATTATTCATGAACCAGACTAACCGTTCACAGAGTATGTGTCGCCAGCGCTGTACGAGTTTACTACCTCGACATTTACTCGTCCAAGCTCGACTCAACATGGGCAATGGGCCCAGTAGCGATTTGGTCGTCGGCCGAACCATCACTTGGCATCGTGTCAGCTTGTCTATCCAGCTTCAAGTCTTTCCTAAGACATATACGATGTAAACGCAGCAGCACAAATAAACAATCAAGTTTTCAGACGTCGTCGAGTAGGATGAAGGTGAACAGGCTGCGCTTCGATGATGAGTTCGCATTGAGAAGCCAAGCAGTGGGAGGAGAAGGGACGATACATAGCCGAGAAGGGGCGATGCATAGCCGAGAAGGGTGTGAAAGTGATAGGCAGATATACGTGAAGACCGATGTGGAGCAGACCTTCGAAACGCCATATGGCTTAAGATGAAGTATTGAAAGTTATCCAAATTTATCTCGTTTTATGTTTCGTGCATTTGCGTAACCCTTCAGGTGACAAACTTGAGGAATGATATTGGTCTTATATGCTTAGACATTCAGAAGGCGGGCCAATCACTTCTGCTGGAAAAACGATGGAACGGGTTCTCAACCCCACATTGAGGCGCCGCGTTCGTGACGCGACATTCTTTTGTTACACAGTCAATGAACAAAATTGCCCCCGCCTGACAACCGCTATGGCGACTATTACTAAACTGCCAAGTGAAGTTCTGCTTGAGGTATGGTACAAACACTGAAAGCTTTGCAATGCTAAATACCCCTAGGTCGTGTCATATACGTACGACGGGTATGAACGACACCGTTTCGGTGGATATGATCCGCCCTTGGGCCAACATGAACTAAGAGGGATCAATCGCCGTGACAATCTATGCGCTTTGCGCTGTGTCAATAAGTTGCTCCATCAATTAGTCACTCCTATACTGTTTCAACATGTTATGATATATGGGAGCACTGCCTCCACAATACATGGCAAGAATTCTGTGCACGGCGCAACGCGACTTCAACGGTTGGCAAAGGAGCCCTCAGTCTGTAAACTAGTCCGTCGCCTGGAAATCTCCCTCTTACTTCGGAGAGTCGGCCAATTCGAGACTTATAAGCCAACCGATGAAATGAAAGACATCGATCTCACGTATCTAGGAAGACTGGCTGCTGTCATTCACAGTACCTTGCCAAGGTTCACGAACCTGAAGGTCTTGAAGCTCAATTTTGAGGATATATCGTACAAGCACATACTTGACCGCGAGACCATCGATGGAAGGGTCAGGCCATGTTGGGTTGAAGATACCAAAATTCTATTTGAATCCTTTGCCATGGCAATTTGCAGATCCGGACTCGATAAGCTCGAGGAACTCGACCTTACGCTACCACTCGCATACGACTTTGGCCACTTTCTTGACAATGGCGATGAACCTGAGGGACAGTCAAAGGCGGTGCTATTCCGACAACTCAAACGCCTCCGGATCAACTGCGAGGGAAGTGTTGAACACGGCGAGGGACTCAAATTCCGCTATGAACAGCCCAATGAAGAGTTTGATGTATTTATTAGGCGTCTACTACCGCTTGCTCCAAATCTGGATTCACTGGCTGTCAAAGGCTCGGATGTACTAAAACTCGACAACGCGTCCCTTGCAGCGTTTCGATTGCAACGTCTGAATTTGAATGACGTAATCCCAACATCAGACGCGCTCATTAGCCTTTTCAAGCGATCTGCAGGACTCCGCGAGGTTGTATTACAGGGGATATGTATCTCGTCTGGCACTTGGGAGGACATCCTATCAGCTCTGAGCAAGACATCCATCACCTCCTTCTATATTGAAACGTGTGGCTATCAACAAGAAGGAGAATCGGCACTCAATTATCCTTTTGACCCTAGCGAGCAGCCCAATGGCGATTCTAACTATATTGAGACCAATCGACCTGGCGATATTGATGCTTGCGAATCGGTGTTTATGCGAGTGCATGAGAACATGCGTCAGATTTACGGGAGTCGCTACGATGAGGCCGCTGCTGAGAGGCGCAGAAAGGCCCAGCATGGCGAAATCGAAGTTAAAATGGAATCTCTAAGCGTATTCATTCAACATATGGTTGCAAGGGGAGACTTATCTGAAGACATGGACTCTCTTGACCATGATTCTCTTGATAACTCTGACGATACCAACCTTGATGATGATGACTCTCCGACCGACTCTGATGAGGACCATTCTTCAGACGACGAAAGCACTGACTCTGATTCATCCGATTCGGAATAGCTACCGTCGTATAATATATCGGGATCCCTTTATGCCCTTTGACCATATTGAGCAGCCGTCACCTTCGCGTCCACGTCCACTTCCATTCTTACATACATCGACTCCAACCCTTCTCGGCCCATTGCCGCTATTCATCGGCCTGGACGAGATGTTTTTGCCGCACACGAACCAGGTGTTCAAATAGTTCCAGAGCTTGGTCCGTTTATTTGTTCTCGTCATATGATATCACCAAATCGTTCTCCGAAAACATTGTCTTCGCATGTGCTTCCTATAGACTCGACTTCTGAACAGCGGCGAGACCTTCTAAAACATCGATCGCTTTGGCGTAACGTTTGGTCTTGACATATTCTTTACCAAGGAGTACTTGCGTATTGAGGGTTTCTGAATGGCTTCTTCCGATGGCTTCTTATTGAATGGGAAGAATCTTCTCGATAAGACTTGTGGCCGTTTTGCTCTGCCATTTCTACGACTGGGCCACCGCAAGATGGGTTTTGGCTATTAACAGGGCTGGGCCATTTTTCTTGACCTTTTCTTTGGCTTCAGAGATAGCTAGTTTGCTGCTTTCAATCCTTTGATCGTCACCTTGCATGGCTATGTAGCAATTCCCCAGTTCAGCTAAGAGTGCAAAGCTGTCTTCTGGCAGGCGTGTCCCGTTCATCCCCTTCAATTCCTCCAAGCTATTGATGTCTTTCTTTGGTTCACTATTGTGGCGATGAGCTTTGGAGAGAATTCAAGACGCTGCCACTAGAGCAGCATCGTGTTTGACCAAGTGCTTCTTTTGTATCGCCATCGCCTTTTCGGCTAGCCGTATTGCTTTCGGAGCAAGGCCGATTTCCGCACATGCCGACGCAAGACCGAGCTGGATACGCAGACGTTGGCAGGACTTTTGCTGAGTTCTTTTAACTAAAGAATAGACCAGTCCAAGCCATATCACGGCATTCTTGAGGTTTCTTTCCCATAGTAGCCATGTTCCAGGTTTGGCTACTAGTTCAAATCGTTCATCAAACTCCATCTTCAAGCATTGACACTCGGAAAGCACGTAAACGACGTGTGCCCTGTACTTTATCCATATAGGGTGCTTGGACCAGTCTTCTCAGGGACCGCTTTATTCAATCGCATTGTGACCGCCTTTGTCACTTTATGAGAGGTTTTGCTTTGCTGTAGCCTTATTCGAGTGGATAGATGTACCACGGTGGGCATATCATAGGAGTCATCTCCAGATTTGGGTGTCAAGAAAAAGAAGCTACGCAAGGTACCAATGGCCTCTTCTGATGTTTTCTTCCCTTTCTTGACCGATACTCCCGAGAAAACAGCGTTTGGCATAGACGAAGATGAAACCCAGGAGACCAGCTCAAGTAGCATGGTTGCGTCCTGATCTTGACGGCGAATAGCCTCGAAAGACTTTGTGAGCGTTCGGGCCAGAGAAACTTGATGTTCCTTCCCATCATAAAGATCGCTGTACTCTTGTGTAGTGAAAGCACCAGCACCCCTGTCGCCAGCTCGTAAGGAAGTGAGGAATTCGTCGATTATAAGCTGAGTATGGTCATTGAGATACCTTGCAGCATTAAATATAGCCAATGGAAGACCATGGAGTTCTTCCAGTAGCTCACAGATCTTTGCATCACTGTGAAGTAGCTTCTTATTGACTGGAAGCCTCTCAAAGAGGGAGATTCCAGACGTGTCTTTAAGGCCACCGACCTTGATCACCTGCTCAACTTGGTTTCCCACTGCTGCTGTTGCAGCTTTCATCGAATTCATAATGAACAAGATGCCACGTTACGACTTTCTGGGCAAGTCTCGAAAAGCGCTGCTTGGCTTGAAACCAGGACCGAATAACATATCGTCTTTTTCATCGCTATCAGTGAACAAGAGCCACCGTCCAGAGTCTTCCGAGCTCAAATAACGCTGAAGGACGATTTTAGCATCGGGGTCACTATATTCATGCTGATAAAGCTCAAACAAGCCAGGGTCTTGAGCAGCAGGTGTGAAACTTTGGCTGCTGTTTGCCGATACCCAAATAACGTAATAGGCAAGGGAATGTTTGTGAAACCAATTTGCAAAGTATGGTGTCATCTGGGTTTTGCCCGATCCACCAGGTCCGACCAATGCTGCCCTCCGAGAAGAGTCTAGAGAAAAGGGTTGGGTGAGCTTTTCCTTGAACGAAAAGTGAAGACAAGCCACGGACACCTCCGCCATCGAGCCACAGGAGACAAATGCCCTCTTCGTTGAAAAGACTCGTGTTTAGCCGAGTTGGGCACTGCTCACTAATATCGAGAAAGAGGTACAAAGATGTGCTTTACTAAAGCGAACATGCAACAACATTTGTGGTTTTGATCAGAGGGGAGAAGGGTTCCAAGTATCAACACCCACCAACACCCACCAACACTCAGCCTGAAGACGGAATCAATGTGCTGCGTAGACCAGCCTTTACACTACGGCTAACACGCTCTGATGTGAGTAATAACAACAAGCTCCAGGCTTAAAGACCAATATCAATAATATTGTATTGGAAATGACTGAAGAAGGCATAGTCAACATTTGCTAATGTTCAGTGCTCCGATTATCGAGTAATGGACCTAAAGAAACAATCCAGAGGTAATCAAAACCCAGGGGCCAACATTCCAGCCCCAACAAGCATACTGAACAATACCGCGACCAGAGGAACAAAATTCCCAGTCTTCAACATTGGAGCTCCATTGTCATCATCAGCCTTTGAACCCACCGTCTCTTTATCGTTATTCGTCTCTTTAGCCTCCTTCTTCACGTCTGATTCTTTGTACATCATGGCAACAGCAGGAAATTGTCTAACAACAATCATATCCTCATACGCCGTTGGATTGTCCTCCGTTAGTTCTGAGATTAGTCTAGTTTCGGTACTGGTATATGGAGCTGTCATATAAGATATAAGGGGTGTAGCCAAGGAGGTACCGTCAAGTGTGTGGACCTCTGTTATGGCGCTGAGGGGTAGATAACGGTTGCAAATTTCAGAATAAGTGGCCGACGATACTGGTTCAATGGAAGAACGACACCCTCCCCACGGGCCACCGCTCCATCCACTAATGAATGCACCATTAGAACTACTATGATTCACAATAGGCGGGGGTAAAAACCTTGGACAGCAGTATGCAAACGTCTCAGATGGTTCCAAGACGTTGATCAGAATTTCCTCGGGTGTCAACAGATAATCCACATAGGGACCAAACGGAAACGGTGGTTGAGTAAATACACCGCTTTTGTCGACAGAGCCTGTTTTGTTGCCATGTGCAAGCGTGCCAGCGGTGGTCCAGCCCTTGGGACAGACCACGCCGGGCGAGTGGAACCCCCAGTAACCTTGATCATGATATCCAGCGCGCGAGCTCACGATTTTGTCCCAGGCCGAGCCAGAAGGGACACATTTTCCGAGCGTCTCGGGTCCGTCACAGCGAGCTGCGCCGAGGACAATCTCAGCGGATGTTGCGTTGGCGAAGTAGATACGATCAGTCGTCGCTGTTATGCATGCCGCAGGGGCTTCATATGTTGTCGTGAGGGGGCCGAGGTTGGAAAAGCTATAGCCAAAATATTCTGTACGCGACGGCATTTTGAATTGCGAGTGACAGCGTTTAAGGATGGATGAGTCGGAGTGATGATTGAAGTGAGCAAAATCTGGAAATATTGAGTTGGTACCTTACCTCCATGCTCTGTGCTGTGCCTCTTGTTGACCTTACTGTGCCTCCTGTGCCTCACCGTGGGCCAATGGTAGCAGCTTAAGGTCCGGCCATTTCTCTTTTGAGTCTGGTGCAATTTGGAGAAGAAAATCCGTTGCCATGCCTGTATGGTCAGCTTTGGCTTGGAAAAGTCTGGGGAAGTGGGAATTGACACCAACAAACAGATTTAAAATTCTTGAATTTTGGGGTCCAGACATTGTAATCTTCTGACAGTTCAGGTCACTTGGCATAGTTCTCTTTTCATTTGAGTGTCCAGGACGTCATCGTAACGTTTGGGCAAAGTGCGCCGACTTGTGTTTTGGATGGCACGGCAATCAATCGCTTCTTGAAGCCTTAGAACGTTCGTGAGCAAAGAAAAGATTAGATGATAGAGTGGTACATATCGATGTCGAGTTCCCTGGCAACCTTCCATCTACAATTAAAATGTAAGATGCGCGGCAGGCTATACTCTTTTACAAAACCTAAGATATTCATAATTTATCAAATAACCGATCTTCACTGAAAGCCATGTACTGCTTTTCTTAACACTATATTCCATGGAATTTCATACAAGAATGTCTTCCCATCTCATTACACCGTGCCGTCGCCAAAGGCTTTCCAGACATATCCAGATACGCTCTCAACATGCAGTCTGCATAGGCCATCTTCATTAAGTACAACATAGAAACATATTCAGAACAAGCTTGATATTGACAAGCAAAGCAGTGGCTGAGAAGCACAAGGGATATAAGAGCAAGGTAGTAGAATTGCATTAGAAAATGAATCAATATTCATTAAAAAACCAGGAACGGTGTACGTATGCTTCTGGGCCATGTCAACGAGTTCCCGACGAGTGCACCTTGACGTGCTCAGCTACGAATGAATCTTGCAGAAAAGGGTCAGCAATACCATTTACCACCAGTAAGTTCTTGAGCTCTCCCTGGCCGTCCGATCGACAGCGACGCCGTGGCTAGCATCGTGTATTGAACAGGCCTCTGCACCAGAGTGGTTATTGTTGGTTTCAATAACACACATAAAACTGGAGCCAATTAACCATCCAGTATCCTTCAAACCCTTCCTTAAACCTGTAATAACAAGCGGAGTGTCTGTACAGCTGCCACCTCGATGACAGCATTGTCCGATTTGGAGCGCATCACGGTCAACGCTTTATGGTTCATAATACTTAGCTCACTAATAATCACTTCTACTTCTAACCTAGCAAGGGAAAGGTTGACCAAGTTGTAGCATGGTCAAAATCCCTCTCTTATTAGTTCACCGTTGAGTTCCAATGAAATTGGACTTATCTAGCCCAAAGTCGTTACCTTCAAGACCGTTTATTGCGCTATGAACAACTTTGAGCCCATTAGTAAGTGTCAAGATAGTTACAGCTTCTGACAGAACATTGCTATAGTCACCTGTTAATGTATTTCATATATGGGCGGTGTCGACCAGGAAATCGTGCTCAGTAACGTACATGTTTATAGTGAGAGATAGAGGCAGAACATACATAAGGAGAACATGGGTGTAACAGTATATTCAATAAGAAAAGAAAGAGACTGATACTATAAGAATCATAGAGGATCTTAATTATACAATGCGTAATAAAAAATCGTATTGTTAGTGATATTTATATACTTACTAGGTTCGTATTGTATATGCTCTTATATGAGCAGCCATAGTGTAGAAATATCCTGCTTTATTCTCATTTCTGAAAGGCTTAGCTTTGTATTAGGGCGGCGTGTTTAAAAACATTGCGCTGCCGTCTCATACTTGAGACATTCAACTCGAGGCCCTAATATCGATTATTGCCCCCTGATCTCAAGACAGCCACAAACTTCCTGGCTGGTAGACAGAATCCACACCGGTGTAGGCTTTTGATTAACATCCACTAGTTGTGCGCCACAGAAATCAACGTGATAACGGAATGCCAAAGGGGTACAATGTTTTGAGTTATGCGTTGGTCTACCAGGCCATCACCATAGGCTAGCCAGCCACAAGCTAGAATCTAGACTACGTGTTACTGGCTGAGATGGAACATCACGTTACAAGTAGAGGAAGTAGGTGGAATGTCCTCAAGTCTCAGCCAGTAACAAGATGAAAGTTAAGTATCAAAGGTACCTGTTCGAGTTGAGACCTGTCTTGTGTACACAGCGCTGGTCTGGGGCTAATACGCTGCGATTCGATAAGCTGCAATGAGGAGGGATTCTGGTAATTCCTTTGATGAAGATGATAGAACTTCAATCACAAGTGTCAGGATACAGGACGTATATATAAACTGCTTCCTAACCCACGCAATATACTCAGTCACATTATCAACCCCCATCCTGAATCTCACATTAGACTCTCTTCTCATACTCTATTCTCTAATCCTACTTTTGCAAACCAGTCATCATGGTTATCGAGAAAGGTAATAAGATATCTATTCCAGGGAAAGAGCTCACGGCTACTGAGATTACTGTCACTTGGTCTCAGAATTTGAGCATGCGTTCAATACAGTACTACGTGGTCCCTATTTTTAACCAAGATCAGGGTTAGTGTGACATAAGACTACCAGCTCATCAAAGTTTTACTAACGCTTATTTAATAGAGAACGAGGAGAGTCTGGTATTTATTCAGAGGGAGTTTCTTGATCTATTGAAGGCAGAGAGCACCCCTGGAGACGACTTGACTGTCGTTGTCAACGACTCCTTCCAGTATGGCTGGAACAAGGAGAAAAACAAGCGTTGGCTAGTCTTCCACGACATGAGTAACATATTATACCAGGTTCGCATAACGAAACCCAGCATTTCACCATAACAAGAGATCGCTGACCTATATCAGCGGCGATTTGTTCAGGGCCTCTACAGCAAGCTGGGCAAGGCGATTCTTACCTTTGCAGGAGGCTTCTCCTATATTACTGACTTGAAAACCCTCGAGTGGTTGCTTGATGACCATCTTCACAACTTTTAGTTAAATTAATACCATCCTATATCCATATACGTACAAGCACCAACAGGATATATTATAGATATAGGAAGGATCAGCATTACTATGTGATAGCTAAAGAAGATAGGTTCAGTGGGATATAGAGAAAGACATCTCATACGGTAGCTAATAATATTAAAGATGCATAGAGAACACCTTTTTATTTAACTTCAAACTTCCTATACTTTTAACCCACTCGTAAAATAGAGATAATAGATTACATCTCATTCAGCTTACAAATACTTGGTAGGATGTTATTTATAGGCAATGTTATCTAGTCTAGTCGATAGCCTATAAGCTTTGAGAGAAATAGAAAGGCCTAGATAACAAAATGAGGAGGCATTGAGATGCAGCACCTCCAAAAGACCCGCCACATATTATGGATAGCAGGGAAGTCCTCTACCGTGGTCGAAGGGTCCAGAAGGATAAGTACTTTTGCTTACTCACCAGGAGAAAGCTCGGTATGCAACCATCCATGCCTAACATACTGCTTAAATCTGACGAACCCGCAGAAGAAGCATGAGAAATTCCCTCATATACAGGGACGAGGGGCATTAATTACAACCATTGTATCAGGTCACGTCACGGCACGGTGCCGACTCCGGGCCCAGAATTATGAGCGCTAGCGTGATCGGCGTAAAACACCGTGATACCGAACCCAGATGATGATCTGCACACGAGGAATCAACGAGGTGAAATTTCGGGTTCGCGTAGAGCCTCTACAATTGTTCTCATGTTTATCGACGTGGAGGCTCCGGTATCGAAGTGTAGAATTGTGAAAGGGCTGGAGGGTAGGGGATTACGGGTTATGTCAGCGGCAATTGTGAGGACAGTTTGTTAGAAACATGAGGCCTTGACTTCTGAGTATAGTTACAACTGAAACGAAACAGTAACCATACAATGAGCCCATTCGACCTGAGTCTTGTAGATCGACCTTCCTATCCTGGCCTTGCCTTGCCAAGCACAATCCATACTTAATTCATGGCAAATTCCATACAACCAAGTCATTTATCCTTATACATGGTTCGAATACACCGGAAACTGTGCCATTACATCATATCTCATATAACTGGCCAGACCCAGGCTATGGATATTCATTATCCAAACGGAGTGCGAAGAAAAGCTCCGAAACTCCATCGCATTCCCGATTACAACCTAGTAGTAGCATGAAGAGAATGATAGCGTTATGGAGTCACTGTGGAGTCTATAGATAGTCTTAATCGAGTAAAATCCGGGGTAATCAGTTTCTCGTAGTCATAGAAAGCTCATATTTAAGAAAGAAAAAGCACTCACTTGAGTTGGGGCAACTTCTTCCTTATTTGAAGAACTTTTCCTGTCAACACCTTTCATCGGCTTCCACTACTTTGCTTTATACCTCGGCCTGCCAACTTTGTCTTCGAAGTTTTAGTGAAAGCAATCGAATATGGTATCCAAAAAAGAACAAGTTCCTCGTGATCCAGAATATCTAGACGATCTACAGCGCTCTCCATCTCAGGGCGACAGCGCTCCACAAGGCGTTGACGACGCCATCTTTGGGCAGGTTTCAGAAGATGGGCCCAACTATCGCAATGTGAGCGACTCAGTCAACAGTCTCGATCTTTACTAACATGTTGCTTTCAGGTAGGGTGGATCGCAACAGTCGCCCTTATGACGAAAACACAGATTGGACTCGGAGTACTATCTATCCCACAGACATTCGACGCCTTGGGCATGATTCCAGGAATTATCTGTCTCATCACTATATCAGCCATCACGACCTGGTCTGACTACATGATCGGTGTATTTAAGCGTCATCATCCCCATGTATACGGTATCGATGATGCAGGGTATCTCATCTTTGGGAGAATTGGACGCGAGATACTCGCGACAGTCTTTATGCTGTGTAAGGCAAACTCTCGGGCATGATGACCGCTGTATGATGCTTACTATTCTCAGATTGGATCTTTGTAGCCGGTTCGGCCATGCTCGGAATCTCAATCGGTCTCAACTCGGTCTCCACGCACGCAGCTTGTACTGCCGTTTTCGTCGCCGTCGCTGCTGTTCTCGGCTTCTGCTTTGCCAGCATTCGGACGCTGGGAAAGATCGGCTGGCTTGCGTGGGTTGGACTAGTTTGCATCATGACATCCAGTAAGTAAAAGGTAAACTGAAGACTAGTACCAGTATTGCTAAAGCCTATACAGTCCTCTGCCTCACAGTTGCCGTCGGTGTCCAGGATAGACCTGCAGCTGCACCAAGTGACGGCCATTGGAAATCCGATTACAAACTCTTCAACCACCCATCCTTTGTGGACGGTATCACGGCGGTTTCATCGCACATCTTTGCGTTTTCAGGCACACCTGCTTTCTTCCAAATTGCGGCTGAGATGCGTGAGCAAAAACACTACACGAGATCTCTACTAACTTGCCAATCAATTGTGACAGTCACGTATATCACCATTGGCATCGTGGTTTACTACTACTGCGGGTCATATGTTACATCCCCTGCGTTAGGATCTGCTGGACCTCTTATGAAGAAGGTATGCTACGGATTTGCCCTGCCTGGACTTATTGTCACGGCCATGCTCATGACGCATGTAAGTGTTTTTAACCTCCAAGGAGTGGTACTCTGCTGATATGCGACAAGATTCCTGCCAAGTATATGTTTATCCGCTTATTGCGCGGCACAAAGCATCTCAACTCCAACGGCATCGTGCACTGGGCTACGTGGTTAGCCTGCACGGGAAGCGTAACCATTATTGCTTATATCATCGCAAGCGCGATCCCTGTATTTGGCGGTCTCGTATCTCTTATCGGCGCCCTTCTTGGTACGCTGATGTGCTTCCAACCGTACGGCTGCTTCTGGCTGTACGACAATTGGACGAGAGGCAAAAAGAAGAAGACATTCAAGTGGTGTTTTATGGCTGGGTGGAGTTTCTTTGTCATCGCGGCGGGCACTTTTATGATGGTCGCAGGCACCTACGGCTCAATTGTCGGGATCAATAATTCGTTGAAGGCGAATGGCGGGACAGGCCCTTGGTCTTGCGCTGACAACTCCAATTCTGGGTCTGCAGGTCATTAGATGTGCTTATCTGACTCAGCAGGGAATTCGAAGAAAGGTATTGGTCCCATGGGGTATTGTGATGGTCAGAGGCTGGTTCCTTGCACAATGCGATTAATTATGTAACGAGCTCAAAATATAGCTGCTGCCGCCATTTGCGGGTATTTTTCTAACGACGCCACCATGACCTTTGTGAGACTTGGGATGCGATTTTGACTTTCCAGGGCATGAGACAAGTGTTTCAATATGCGACAGAAGAATGTCTTGTCTCGTGATAGCAAAGCTCAAACGGTTTCTTCATTTCTTTACTGTTATTACATCACGAACAATAAAACAAGGTAGATCAATTTAACACTCACCACACCGATTTTCTTGCTGTGCTCTTGAGTAAAAACTAAACAGTCCAAAGCGATTAAAGTCATCAATTTATCGTCACAAAACTTGCACGTCACTGCAACCGTCAACATGTTACGCCTCATCATCATACCCACAATTTACAAATGACGCTTATGTAATGATGTCATGGAACCCCTGCAGTCTCGTGCTCAACGAACCCACTATCAGGATCTTCTGAGGGAAAAAAGTGCTGGTGACGAATCCTCCATTCGACTCACGATTTCTCGACGGACTCAACCAAGACTAGAACAAAACTAGCAACCATGAGCTTCGTGAGGGCATTTTCTTTTCTCACGGCTGTGAGCGTTGTTACTTACACACTCCTCTGCTTGGCCACGTCAGAAGCCCCCACATTGCCGCTCCGTAACGGCACCCACCACGATATTCCGTCGTTTGGACTGGGGACTTGGTTGGCGGAGAAGGGGCAGGTACGGATACCTCTTGCTATATGATATTCGCTTCGCTTTACTTACTAACCGGTGCGCAGGTGGCTCACGCGGTGGAATATGCGCTGAAAGGTGGTTATCGCCACATTGACGCTGCGGCTGTCTATCGCAATGAAGAGGAAGTTGGCGAGGGCATCAAAGCTTCTGGCGTCTCTCGCGACAAGATTTGGGTGACCAGCAAGCTCTGGAACACAGAACACCGACCTGAACGCGTGCGCAAGGCTGTTGAGAAGTCTATCGCCAATCTTGGCATCGAGTACCTCGACCTGTACCTCATCCATTGGCCCGTGGCTTTCGTGCCTGATACAGACTCAAAGGAGCTGGACAATGACACTTCAATCATCGACACGTGGAAGGCTATGGAAGAGCTCGTCCACGCCAACTTGACCCGCAACATCGGCATCTCTAACTTCGCCCCAAAGGACATTCAGAAAATTCTCAAAATCGCCACCGTCCGCCCTTACGCGCACGAGTTTGAAACACACCCCTACCTGCAGCAACAATCTTTTGTCGACTTCCACGACGAGGAGAACATCAAGGTCATCGCATACTCGCCACTCGCAAACACAAACCCGACATACAACCCGGACATTCCCAGCATCTTGCACGACAACTTCTGGACGAAGTTGGCCGAGAGCAAGAACGCCACCGTTGCCCAGGCGGTGCTTGCCTGGGGACAGCAGCGAGGCACCACTGTGATTCCCAAGAGTACTCACGAGAAGTACATCGACGAGAACTTTGGATCTCAAGAGATAGAGTTTACTGCGGATGAGCTTGCTGAGGTTGCGGCCCAGGATAAGAAGTACCGATTCCTCAACCCTTCCAAGGGCTGGGGAGCCGATCTTTTTGAGGGGCTTGATGGGGTTCCGAAGAAGGAAAAGGAGGAAGATGATCGAAACACAGATTTGTGATTGGCATATAGTTCGGATGGGAACAGACGTCCGGTGGATAGACAATCCTAGATTAAACTAATAATATTAAAGTAATACATCGACAGCACTTAATCTTTGAGTCTAAGTGGTTATCCACATATGAAAAATTTCATTTTCTTTTTGCTTTTGTTCAGGACATTTACAGATATTCGTACCGGCTTGATTATGAAGGGTACAGGGTATGACTGTTCCCATATCTCGAATCAGTTCAAAGGATCTGTGCAGATCAATCACCGCTGTAGAATTCTACAAACATAAAAAATGCCTCTTTCTAGCTTCACATTACACAAGGTTCATGTTCTCAAATCGACCAATAAGGATTTTCTTTATCAGAAGTTTCTTGACAGCTGTGCCGACAACAGACGAAGCCTCTACCAAAAAAACCCCCGACCGCCCTGGAGACTGTAAGCATCGCATACAAAACCCAAGTCTGTATCGATCTCCGATCACACGATTCAGGCAAGTCCGCTCAAATCTCGTCTAATACTTTTATCGAAAACTTTGACCACCAAAGCACATGGCACTTCATACTCGAGATGACCATCTTGGCATCTTGCAACGCAAGCAGGGATCTATAGTGACATCGTGCTGATCCATTGACCCCTGTACATCCTCTGAGCCGAAGAACGCACCATTTTGACCATTTTGCGCCCGGGCGGTGAGTGAAAGGGGACAGTCAGACAAAATGATTTGTGACACAGACTTAATCCAGTCGGCACTTATTCTAGCTTTAGCAGGATTCTAGCTTCGAAATCCAAGTCATTTGCCTCTTTGACGTGGACTAGTAACTATTCTCGGCACATTCCTTATCTTATCTAAATTGCCCTGCCGTGTTTCTTCATCTCGCTCGCTGTCAGTTGTCACACGCTCAGACGTTCAACTGAACCAGTGCTTAAGCGTGCGCGCGATAAAATGGCGACATCCACAACGATTGACGGTGTAGCATTTTCAGGGACTTGAGACTGATACTCCAGAAATGAACTGGACTTCAATTTCGACTGCTGTTTCATGATATCTTCCGACGTCATTACAACAACTCCAACAAGATCTATACGAGCAGCGCCATAAATGAAACGAAACAGTGGCGTTTCATTTGACAGCACGCGGCCGCAATTATTCCCCCATTTTAAATCCCCGAGGTCCGTGGATCAGCGGGCCACATGAGGCTACCCCAGTCAAGCGAACGACTAGTGGCACGAGCTTGACAGGAGAATTACTGCTTGAGGAAAGGTACAGCTCAGGGTCTGAAATAGCGATCGCCGGATATAATTGTGACTACCTACTTTCCTCCAGAGACAAGGTCGAGGTGACATTGGGGATAGGAGAATAGATCCGCTGGGCCATGTCTAGGTAGCATTAAATACAGCTTCTTGTGCTGTCCCAGAGAAAACTCTCTTGCTTCTGTATTGCAGTTCTTCTCAGCAACCCTTTCCAGTCACTCTCTTGTCCAACCCTTTCGGAGACGTTTTCGCTCCAGTCACTCATTTACTTTGTTGAATTTTTTGAAATAATCCAAATATGCATTTCTCAAACTTGCTTCCCACTTTGGGAGGTCTTGTGGCTGTTGCACAAGCCTCTCCTCATCTTCTCGGAGTTGGCGCTGGTGTCGGAGTCGGCGTTGGTCTCGGAGCTGATGTCGGTCTTGGAGCCGGCGCTGCAGTTGGAGCCGGTGCTGGACTCGATGCCGGTGCCAAGGCTGATGTAGACGCCGGTGTCGATGCCGATGCCGGTGTCAAGGTTGGCGCTGGAGTCAAGGCTGACGCTGGTCTTGATGCTGGCGTTGACGCTGACGCTGGAGCCAAGGTCGGAGCCGGTGTCAAGGCTGACGCTGACGTTGATGTCGATGCCGGAGTTAAGGTCGGTGCCGGCGTCAAGGCCGATGCTGGTCTTGATGCTGGTGCTGATGTCGGTGCCAAGGTCGGCGCCGATGTTGGAGCCAAGGTCGGAGCTGATGCCGGTGCCGGTCTTGACGTTGATGCCAGCGTCTCCGTCGGCAAGGGCCACTCCTCCAAGCCCCTCGTTGGTACCAAGGTCGCCCCTGCTAGCTGCAGCCTTGCCAACAGCTGGGAGAACCACGTCCTCTTCAAGGGCATTGCTGCCCCTGCCGTTGGCGCCTCTGCCGCTGTCCACCTTGGCCTGAACCTCCCCAAGGCTCAGATCTCTGGTGATGTCCAGCTTGACCTCGTCAAGGACTTCCTCCAGGAGCCCCGCATCCGCGTTGGTCTCGGTGGCGTCAAGGCCTACGTTGAGATTGACATCTCCGCCTCTGCTGCCGTCCACGAGTCCATTGAACTCTTCGCTTCTCCTGCTCTTGACCTTGAGATCCCTGGTCTTCTTGAAGTCGAGGCCGGTGCTGCTGCCGCCGTTGCTCTTGACCTCGTTGTCGGTGTCAACGCCGCTGTTGATCTGTCTGCCGGTGTTTACCTTGCTTTCGGTGAGGAGGCTTTCGTTGAGATTTCTCTCCTGACCAAGGAGATTGTCGATGTCTCCCTTGAGGGTCTCGTCACCAAGGCTCTCCCTATTGGTGTTGCTGCTGATGTCGACCTGTCTGCTGAGGTTGCTCTTCAGCTCGGTCTCCGTCTCCGAACTGAGGTCGACATCAACGCCGAGGTTGAGATCCCCGTCCTTGAGATCGAGGCTGGTGCCAAGGTTGCTGCCTGGGTCAGCCTTTTCGAGTACACTGCTGCCCTCATCGCCACCGACGACTGTGCCGTTTCTATCGATGAGGTTATTGCTCTGACCCTTGGTCTAGCTGTTGACCTTGACGTCGAGGTTGGCGACATCCTCGATCTCAGCCTTGCCCCTGCCCTGACCGTCACCCTCGCTACCGCTGCCAAGGCCAAGGTCTGCCAGGCCGACCGTGGCGTTACCGGTGTCTTCCTTGACGGCGAGGACGCCAGCCCTGCCAAGACTTCCACTCATGTCGTCTCTCTCGCCACTGTCCCAGCTGGAGCCAAGACCGCTGCTGCCACCGACGCTTACCCTGCTCCCGAGGCCACTGGCGCTGATGCCTACCCCGTCGTTGACGGCTCTTCTGCCAAGGCTGAGACCACCAAGGCTCCCATTGTCCCCGCTGGCCACAACGGTACCACTGGCGATGTCACCCGCACCCTGACTTCCACTCAGGTCTACACCATCACCAGCTGCGCTGCCTCCGTCATCAACTGCCCTGCTCGCTACACCCAGAAGGTCGTCACCTCTACCGTCATCGAGAGCACCTACGTCTGCCCTGCCACCGAGACCGGTGCTGTCCCTGCCATGACCACCTCTCACCCCAAGGTCCCCGTCCCTGTCACCACCATCACCGACACCCTCACCACGGTTGTTCCTTGCAAGACCCGAACCACCAACACTTTCCAGCCCCCTACTGCTGCTCCTCCCGCCCCCACCGTCACCATCGTCGACTCCACCACTTACTGCCCCGAGGCTGACAAGACTGGTCACTCTGCTGTCCCCACTACCTTCCAGGCTGTGACCACTGCTCCCCCCAAGGCTCCTGTTACCGAGTCTCACGAGAAGCCTACTCCTGAGGTCCCTACCCCTCAGAAGCCCACTGCCGACAAGCCTATTGTCCCTCCCGTTCAGAGCGTCCACGTTCCTCATGGCAACGGAACTGTTCCTACTCCTCCCGTTGCTCCCGCTCCTGTTCCCACTGGTAACACCGTTGTTCCTCCTGTCCCTACGGGTAACACTGTCGTCCCCCCTGTTGTCTCCAACCCTCCTCACCCCGCCTACCCCGTCCCTTCCAAGCCTGCTGGCGGCGTTCCCGTGGTCCCTACTCCTATCGCCACACCTGTCGTGACTCCCGTCCCTGTCAGCGGTGGTAACGTCCTCCGCACTGGCCTTATGATGGCCGTCCCTGCGGTTGTCGCCATCTTCATGTAAGAGATTGGAGATTGGAAATGGAGGAGATACATAGGCTATGAATAACTTCGGGATCCGAACTAGCGATAGTTCAAGGTTTCTTTAATCTTTAATATTACTATGTGATTACGTCTTTACAATTTTTGTCTTTGTTCCTTGTGCGTGCCTGTGCTCGTTGATGAGCCGATTAATTCTGTGTCAGCCTAAAAGAGAACGTACTGCCTTGTTCGTCGTTCTCATCACTGGGCATTGCATATCCTAAGCCTTGTGGTCAATAACTAATTTCTCTCGGCTCGTCTTGCCACTCCACACATCATGAATACCTTGCAGACCCTCCTCCAAACCCTTGATTACTCTAACCCGTGGTGCTTCCCAATATTGCTCGTGATTCTTGATAAGCCAATGAATCCCCGTTTCAATGCGCCGCTGGGCCACTCTCGACTTTTCTTCAGCCGCTTTCATCTCTTCATCGCTCCGGTCCCGTACTTCACCACCGATGCCCAACATCTCGATCGGTCGGAAGTTAAGGCAAAAGCTCCAGGTTGGGTCCTTCGTCACGGGGAGTACAGCCGTGAGACGTAACTCATCGGAAGGGACATCAGGATCGCAGCATTGACGTGCAAGGGCTGGTGAGCTTTGGTCGTATTTGTCTTGAACCGCTTTCTCTTGCTCCTCTGTGAGACCGTCGAAGATGCCCAGACCTGAAGCCACGGCGTCAAATGCAGTCTTGAGCGGTTTGCCACCCGATTTGACTGCAGTGCGGATGTCGTCCACTACCGATGGACTACGGTAGTCAAAAACCTCCGTTGCGCCGAGCTTCTTCAAGGCCTCATGGTTTTGCTGTGAAGCTGTAGTGAAGATAGGACTAAAACCTGCAGCTTTAGCTATCTGGATAGCAGCTTGACCGACTGCGCCAGCACCGCCCCAGATAAGAATTGGTTCGTCTTTTGGATCATTGCCTTCAATACCGGCCAGGGTAAAACCATAGCCCAGCTCGTTGAACAGCGCATCTAAAGTGGTGCCTGCTCCTGCGAGAAGTGTCACAGCTGTGATGGGATCGAGATGAGATGGTCTCTCAAAAGACATGAAAGGCTCGGCCAAGAGAAAGGTTTGGTGAGCTCCAAGGTGATTTGGTCGGTGATCATACGGTGTTGAGATACCAAAAATGTCTCGGCCGACTTTGAAAGGAGACTCTGGTCCGATAGCTCGAACCGTTCCAGTAAACTCATAACCAGCGACATATTCGGTCATGTTCATATAAGAGTGACGAGTATCGGCTGGATTGATGGCCGAGTATTGCACTTCTACAAGAGACTGTGCTGACTTGGGTACGTATGGTTCTTTTATGGTTCGGATCTCATGTTTGCCTGGCGAGGGCATGTAGATGGCTTTGTGAGGACGAGACATGGTCATAGTAGTGGAAATGAAGTTGCGAATTATTTAAGGTCAAATTAAGGTTGACTACCAGAATATTATACATGGCTACATAACGTTACGCCATTGTCGTATTGCAAGATTAGAAATGCAATATCTAATGCGAGAGAGGGTATCTTGATATTCAGAACCATAGCTTGTCGATGGCGCAACTCGATACATAACGTTATGTGTTGGTAATACGGCTTGACTATAAGTTGTGGCTAACCTAATCAGGCTCGGACACTTACCCCAGGTCACCCACTATACTGGACTTGACAGGTTCGTCGGTTAGATAAAGCAGCAGCGATATGAATGGGTGTCTTAATCATGTTTTATTACTGAGTAAGCCTATGTAATTACATTCTACTTGTGGGCCATCACTTCATCCTGATCCAATCAAGGTCGCATAGCATATCGTATCTATCCGAACGTTACTGATCTTCCTTTCTTCCGCTGATGTTGTGAAGGTGGATCAGGTACCGGCGGCGCTTGAGCATAGGGATTTGGCAAGCGACCAGGGAAAGCTTCCCGATCATCAGACTCTTGTTCATCCTCGGTCTGAACAAACGCGTGAAGGCCTGGTCTCACTCTCTGCTGGTCCCCCTGCGAAGTTCTTCTCATTGTGGGCCGGGCCTCACTTCCCTTCTGGCCTGTCAATGGCTGCCCTTTTCTTCGATCTTCCAGCCCAATTTCCTGCGACACAGTATAGCGTCTTGTTCTGGGGGGTCTTTGGGCGGGTATATCATCTGCTTCATAATCATCGAAAACATCATCTGCTTCTTCTTCTGGTTCTGTTGGTCTGGTAGGGTTTTGTCTGACTCTGGATTGGTTCGAAGGCTGTGCTGCCCTAAATTGACCGTCTTGACGATTCCTAGGCTCAGGGCGGGTGGCGCTGCGACTATGTCCAAATGTCTTGTTTAGAGTAGGACTTGCAACCTCTTGGACGTGATCAGTAGAAACAATCGAGGGGGGGCTCTTTGCAAGGCGCCGATCTTGCCTGGTATCATACACATCGGAGATCAATCGCTGCACTGCCAGGTCATTGACCTCCTCGCGTTCCGTAAGCAGAATCCTCAGTATAGAGTTGAGCTTATGATCAATCTCCTGTACCTCACGTTGAGGTATCATTCCCTTATCCCTGCCACCGAGTTCTAAATCTTCGAGAAGTGCTACCAGATCGCGTTTCGGTGGTCGTTCATGTCTATCTCGCTGTTCCTCCCTCTCTCGGTCTTCGAGCAGACGGCTGATGAGTCCAATCAGTTGACTCGATCGTTGCCGCTCTAGATCTAGAGATCGAGTGTCATCTGGAATCGAAATGGCTGTTGTTGAAGAGCCTCGGAATCTGCGTCTCCCCGGGTCTGATTGCAAATCGTAGTTTCTTCCTTCTACCTGTTTCTCAAGCTTTCTTAGTTTCTTCAAGATTTGATCTAGCACCCTTCCGTCAACTGACGATGTGTTTTCTCTACTTGAGCTTGAGGGTTTCTTCTTTCGTGGTCGGTCTGATACTCCCGCCCGCGCCGCCCTCGAATCGACGTCTGTCTGCGCCCGTTGCATACGAGGGCCTCTTGGTGGGGGAGGTCTTGGTTGGGCTGGCCTTGTGGGCAGCTGTGCCGGGTATGGTGCATAAGACGCTGAGGTCTCTGGGTAGTTGTAAGCACCGAGCACTTCAGCATATTCGGACTCATCATATTGGGGTGGGATATTAGGAGGGAAGTAGTATCCGCCATCCTGGGCGTAAGGCTGCGGAGCAAAAGCATTGCCCCGTGGAATAGCAGCAGAGGGAGGGACGGCGGGGTATGGGTATAAACTCGGGTGACTAGGAGGGGGTTGAGTATTCGGTGATGGATAATATGAGGGGGTAGCGGCTTGTTGATACCCCCCTGGCTGAGGTGCGAACGGATTCGAGTCGACGCCGTAGTGGACAGCCTCGTTATGAGCTTGACTCATGTATGGGTCGTTAAATTCGATTGTGTGTCTTCTGTATTGCTCTGGTTGTTTGGAATGACCTCGGTTTTTATGTCTTGGAGCTCTACGAGGTAGGGATTGCTTAGCACTAGGAACGTCATTCCAGTCTTCGTCTTCTTGTGGAGGGTTTGCTTGGCGATCAATGGCTGCGTCATTGTTGTGTTGCGGGGCTGTCGACGCCATGGGACACTGCCTCAGGCGACATATATTAATGTCGATAATATAGCGAAAGGACTATTATGATCATCAACGTGAAAGACGCTATCAATACAGAGTGTGAGTCGAAGAAAAGAAAATGGACATGTTTGTCTGGTCACTGACGAGAATCCCCTCAGTTAAATCCAATGAGGCTCTGCCTCCGCTGCCTTTTCCAAACAGTTCGCAAATAGCTACGTGTACAAAAATGCCTTGCCAAACGGCTGCACGCGTTATTGGACTTTGAACACTTGGATGCCAAGGCATCATTTTGATTGATCGATCCTCCGTGTTATCCGTGGTTGTACCCATGACTGCCCACACGTTTATTGGCGTCTAGGTTTCAGCTACGCATTCCCCAAGGATATTATTGGCGGTGCAAATGCCGTGTTTGGGGGGATTTGGGAATTGGTTGCTGCACAAATACACCAACGTGACCAGGTGCATCGAGTGTTGGTCATAAGCAGGGTTGCATTGAGGGATAAATGATGTCTCGCTTTTGCTACCGATAAACATCGATCGCAATCAACGGTTCACCCAGTTTGTGTTCGATCTAGCTAAAAGAAGTGACCTGACGCTATAAATTCCTTGTCGTGCCTCTTGACTTCGAATGGTTTCCGTAACCGATTCTTAGCATCTTATAGGCAGGAAAATAACCTGTTAAAATGCCCATAATGAGGCCAGGAATGGGCAGATTGCTGACCACCTTTTATGCAAGGCTTGCAGATATAACACAGCCTGCCTTAAGTACTGCGGCCAGGCAGACTAGAGTACATAAAGTTGAAATGACATTTTCGCTACAACCAGAGATAAGAATAATCTGCAGGATGAATCTGAGGATGGTAGAAGTTGGTCCTTTATCTGCGCCCGCCCATTGTTACCACTTACATTCTCTTAGGCTCACATGCACTCGTCACATTCCGTCTTTCGCTCCTATACTGAAACGCTACAATCGACCCTCTCAGTTTGATTGCGAGCGCTATCACCATAGTCGACGCAATACTATCGACTTATAACAAAATCCGCGACGTCAAAGGCCTGCCAAAAGCCTTCGAGGAAGTCGCACAGAACTTGCCTCTCGCCAAGGAGACCCTGGAAATAGCACAGCGACAGCTTCAGCAGAACAATCCAACCGACAATGAAAGACGCGTTGTTGAACCAATCATCAAAAGCTGCCAAGAAAAGATTGAAGCTTTGAACCTCATCTTCACCAAGATTGAAAAAAAGAAAGAACAAGATGCCGATGGCAAAGACTGGTCCACACTATTGAAATTCTACCACAATGTGGTCGTGCCAATGGGAAAGGCACACAGGGTTGAGACCTTGATGAGCGATATGATGAACAAGCTTAGAGTACTTGCAATCCATCAAACCTTCAAGACGGCCGCTCGACCGCAAATCGAGAAGCTGGAAGAGGCCATTGAAGAGCTCTCGCAGGTGGAGCCTTCTTTGCCAGACTCGGAGTTCGAAACGAGTGGGAGCAACATCAACCAGACGATAAATGATCGAGGCAATGGGTTTCTCTGTACAGGGGGATGCATGGAAAACAACCTTGGAAACATGTTCAAGGCTGATAGGGATATGAACCTCGGTATGGACCTGTCACAGCTTCTTCGTAGAGACTAGTCGCACTGATTGTGTTTACGACAGAATATCACATTTATCGATCTACTGCTAGCTGTTAGTCGATTATTCCATTTCTGTAAATATGTGATACGTTTAATGACATGCTCAAGATAACGACGTGGGTGCGATGATCCCCGAATGGTTGGAGTCGATATCCACTCCGCTTCGCTTCGACGAGAAGCTCCATGAGCTATCACAGATCGCGCACAAGACGCCGGGCTCCGGAGACTGGTTCTTGAAGTCCCCTGTACTGAATGATTGGATAAATGGAGAGTTGCAAAAGTTATGGTCCTATGGAATCGGTCAGTGTGCACTGAATTTCCGTCATCTGTATGTCACTAACAACACCAAGCTGGAGCGGGAAAGTCGGTCATCACGTATGAATAATGCACTGTTATATCTAAGGTATCATTCATTACTAATTACCAGGAACAGATCCGTTGTTATTGATCACCTACAAAATCTTCGCAACCGATTCTATGGTGACCAAAATGTAGCTTGCATCTACGTCTACTTTGACTACAGAGAACAAAAGTCGCAAACATTAACAAACGTTCTTTCAAGCCTTCTTGTTCAGGTCTTACGAAGTCCCTCTAAAGCCTCTCCAGAGATTGAAGAGAAATATGACAGCTGTCGACGAAAAGGCTCTTTCCCAACTGAGGATGCTTATCTCCACATGATCCTTTCACAAGCTAAGAGACTCCGTCGTATTTACATGGTAGTCGATGCTTTGGATGAGTGCTGCAATGATACTTAGGAAAACACACTTTACAAGTTTCTTGGAATCTGTCGGAGGCTTCCTCGAAAGTTCCACATTCTGTTCACTTCTAGGCCAGGTCTGAACTCTCAATTAGTCGAACCTGATTGCGAGGTTGAGATTGTTGCGCAGCCTGCAGATATCAAGGCGTACCTGGATAACTTTATTGAAGGTCATCGGAGTATGCGTGCCCTCATAGAGGAAGGTCAACGTCACAATACTTTGTTCCGCGAGTACACGCTGAACAGCATCGTCAATGGATCTCAGGGAATGTGAGTGTTTGAGAAGCAATAGCTCGGATGACTAAAACTGACCTTATGAGGTTTCTTCTTGCTCATCTTCATATAAGCAACCTGGCATCCACACACACCCTTCAAGAGTTTGAAAATACTCTGACCAAGTTATCAGATGACCTAGCAGAAGTGTACCAAGCAGCTCTAGACCGAATCGAGACGCAGGTAGAGAAGCAACGCAACACAGCTGTGATGTTATTGGCATGGATTGCCTTTGCCAAAAGGCCTCTAACGATAGCTGAGGCCACACAAGCACTTTACATCCAGAACGCTGCCTTAGATTTGGATATTGCAGGATCCGTGTTACCCAAAATTTCCACCACGATCGAGACAGAGTGGGCTCTGACCTCAGTCTGCGCAGGCATGGTAGTTGGAGTTGTTGAAAACAACACAACATATCTGCACTTTGCCCACAGTTCAGCTGAGCAACATCTAAAAGACGGTCTTCTTGCAAGATCCCAAAACACGTACTCACTGATGACTGAGGTTTGCTTGCGATGCCTTATCGACACACCTGTCAAACCTCTCCAACAACTGTCCTCAGCGCAAATTACAAAGGATCAGTTCAGGAACAACTACCCCTTCTTCCATTACGCGGCCAACTACTGGGGAAAACACCTCACGGACCGGAACAAGGGCTCCGTATACAAGCTGGCTTGGGACTTCTTGTCGGGCAAAGAGAGGTTGGGATATGCCGTGCTCGCTATGGATGATGTAAAAGTGTCTCGACAAGAAAGGGTCGCGGGACTACACATGGCTGCATACTTTGGCTTGACAAATCTGGTCAAGAAAGCCGTTGGTTTCCAAAAGCATCTCAATATCAACTCTCGAACTAAGAGAGATGAGACGCCTTTGCATTGGGCTATCATACATGGTCGACAAGACTTTGTAGAATTTCTGATATCGCAGCAAGCGGACGTGAACTTGTCGAACGCTGACAACAGAACGCCTCTTCACCTCGCTATAATAAAAGACGACTCCAAATCTATGTCGCTCTTACTATCGACTGGCCATGTGGACTTGGAGCTGAAAGACTCGAGAGGATTCACACCTCTCATAGTGGCGGTGACTGAGGGCAAAGCAAGTACTGTGGAGACGTTATTGGGTTTAGGGGCTAATCCTGACTCGGAAGACAATGACGACTGGACGGCTTTACGTTGGGCGGCACAACTGGGATATAAGATGATTATTAAGCTGTTGATACGGTATGATGCGTCAGTGTCGTCCCCAACTAAGGACGGCTGGACACTACTTCGATGGGCGGCCTCAGAGGGTCGCGCAGACATTATCACGTTACTGTCAGGGATGAAGATAGACCTTGACGCCGCTGATAAAGAAGGTGTAACTGCCTTGCGATGGGCTGTCAACTACAATTGTGCCATGGCGACTTGGGTACTACTCCAAGCCAACGCGTATATCAACAAGCCAGATAGGAACGGCATGACAGCCTTGCACGCTGCAGTGGAAACACATCACCAGACGAACTCCGGCAACGACGTCCTATGGCTATTGCTAGCCAATGGTGCAAACGTGAACGCTCAGACAAGAGGCTCGAGTCTCACACCACTGCACGTGGCGGCATTCGGAGGGAGCGAATCTGTCATATGGTTATTGCTCAGCAAAGGTGCCGACCTGAACAAATTGGATGCCAGCGATCGTACCGCCCTGCACTGCGCTGTGGCGTCAGAACATATTCAAGCTACGCAATTATTGCTCTGGAAGATAAGTAGGCTGATGAATGCCGTAGACCATGAAAAGCGCACGGTGCTTCATTACGCAGCTTCGCAGGGGAATGTTGCAATGGCGGAGATGTTGGTGAATTGGGGTGCGGAGATAAATGCTCGAGATCGCAGTGGACAGATACCCTTGCATATTGCTGTGTTGCAATCACATGAAGATCTTGCCATATACTTGGTCAACAAGGGAGCAGACTTGGAGATATCTTGCAAGAAGAATAGAGTGCGGGTGAGCTTGGATGAGCTTGTGATGTCGATGGAAAGTGTGGCTGTGATGGATGCTATCAGCCAAGTCAGAGGTACCACAGCAGGTGTGTAATTGATCTCGGATATTTACCTGTAAGAGCCAGCGTGAATTATGAGCATGTATGCCAGAAATCATAATAATTGCCACAACCATGAGTAACGTTCATTCAGTGAAATATCATCATATCCAATATCATCGATGAGTTCCCCCTGTATGGTATCAAGTACGCTGCGACTAAGATGACGTTCCTCCTGAAAATCCCCGTAAGCAGAAACACAAATATCAATTAGCATCAAATATCCATCAATCTCAAAGGGGGCTTACTATGTGCAATAAGAAGAGAATATTGGGGCAAATAGTATGTATGCGTTGATGTTGCTACCAAGCTATAGCATGCAATTGCATTTGTTAAAAAGAAAAAAGTTTGTTCCATCAATTTTCGGCTTACTCAGGCCGACTACTAGAATCTGAAATCTTACATGAGAGCCATATAGGGAATATGGTAAAGTTATTTGTCAATATTGTCTAAACCTTTGGTGACTAACGGCGCAGTGGTTGGGCTCTGGCAAGCCCATCTATCATCGGTCTACGTTCTCGAATCTGACGGGCATGTTTAGGACAAAGGGATGGCATCATGAAGACTTACTAGATTATCTTCCCCTCGATTGTGATAAACTATAACTAAATCCTTGAGTCGTCAAACAGTCTTGCGCTTGCAAACCTACCTCACAAACGTTCCAGCCTAGTGCCACATCTCACGGTAGCTGTCCAGGGGGAACATGTCCTGAATTTCGCCATTTTCGGTCACTTCCGCGCAAACTAATGGCATGTAAAGCAGAGGATATATGCCTGTCCCGCTGAAATGTCTTGCTTGGTACCCTTTACCAGATTTGCCCTTCGCTTCTCTCGGGTATGTCTAAAAGCGGTCCATTGCTTTGATAAAGATATACTAAATAAGAGGACGATCAATACTTTTATGGCAATCACTTTCCCTGAAAGTATAGATGACGATATAGGAGTCTAAAAGGATAACGCAAAAATCATATTAAGTAGGCCCGTTAGATCTATTTAGACTATTATTGGAAAGTCTTTGACGTTATTTTTCTCAGTGTAAATTACCGGGAAACAGTCGATGAGAATGGATGTAGCTATCGAACTTCTCTCTGATTTAGTCGTTTAATGCGTTTTCTAGTGTTTCTTCATCTTCGATGATTCTGAGCTCGAGACGCTTAAGTACTTCTATTGCGAATCTATGAGACCTGGAGTATTAGAGGAAGTAATGATGAATAGTCCCGACTAGGTTCGTAATGGCCTTGTTGAGCTTTCGTCCGACTTTATCTGAATAGGCTGTTATAAAAATGGTAGGGCTCCAGTTTAGGTCGCCTATAACAGTACCATCTTGGCGCCAATCTATTATGCTCTCATGGGTGAGTAGTCTGAAGAGACTTTTGGTATTATCTCTTACGGGAGGTCTATTGCTATCGGTATCAGCAGTGAGTGATGGCTGTTCCAGCGTCTGTAAATATTGAAAATCTTGATGCGCCCCAGATTGAGCGCCTGGCCCAAACGCATGGACGATGTAGTGACGTTCCCGAGGCACTGACGTCTTCCAAGAGTAGGCTCGCATGGAGGTAGGAACACTCGCTCTCGCCTTACGCGGCTGGTCATCTTATCGAGCTGTTTGTGCTGCGGTAGGGATTTTGTACAAAGTGGCAAGAGAGAACATGAAGCTATGAGCGATTGCCAGGAATAGAGTTGTACAAAATCAGGGTAGATCGCTTATGAACTGATTCTGATCAGTGCATTGCCTGAGGCATTACAATTAACAGGTCACGTTCCCCAAATATTAATTAAAATCGTGTCTGAGTTGAATGACAACACCCATAACTAATAATCGAATAGCCCATCAAAAGGGACAACATTTTTCTCACTGACCTTACATGAAGAGGAGGGTGGAATCTAGATAGCCGGAAAACTATCTACCTTACTGAAATGTAGGACAAAGCCAATGTATACCTTCTGCACTTGTTGATCCTGACATTGCAGAGCCATTGGCTCCCGGTCTGCCTTCTTAAAGGCTCTTTGGGTAGAAGTCCAAGATACCATGGTGTAAAAATAGCAAGGTTACATCTCGGGCCACAGGTAGCAGTCAATGTGGCGAAGCCAAACAGGTGTTGCGGCGTGTTTGTGCTGGGCCACAAGTAGGTTCCATAGATAATGGCCAGGTATCTAGAAGAATTGAAAAAGGCCGTTACTTTATAGGATGCTTAGCTTGACAGGATCACTGCCCCATCAAGCCCCAGTCAAGTCTTCATTCTTTTCCATAGTTCAAGGTCGACTTCCGGCATGCCAAAATTAGTCTGAGGATGTCTTTCAGCGTGCTGACCTGAACCAGTTTATGTACAAAGGGCGGGTGGATGATAGGATCAAGATGCAACTTCCCTTGGTCTGTAATACGAGGTCACTTGGAAGTGAAGCGATGTAAGTTTACAAAGCCGACTGATTCGCGGTGTCCGTTATGGGCTCCGGCCGACCAACGCTTGCCATGGTTGTCGAGCTCAGGAACGATAGTAATCTGTAGCCGGTCGACGACAAGTCACTGGCGTTCAAAAGAGACATTCTACACAGGACCGCATCATTTCATAAGCGCATGTACTTGTATGAACGGATTGACGATGCGCGTCTCATATTTGTTGAGCATTAGGGTCCCTTGGCTCGAATGGCCAAGGGAAATGTGATGCGAAAGGGTGTTGAGGAAATCTTTTTGAAAGAATCGGGTGCTATTTATCATACCCAGTAATGTTTTCAACCCTGTTGTTTTATTAGATATTGACGGTTTTGTGATGCGTCCTTTGCTTTGGATATGTATGTGCATATGTTGTGGATGTATACTTTTTGCCAATGTCACTCAGCAGCTGTTGAGTAGTGCGCTCAAAACCCCTTCCCTCAAAAACGCAGAAATTCAGTCAAAAAATGGGACAGGTAAATACGTGTATGTTTCACAAGAGCTTATGTCTCACTGCATACCTATCAATCATCGTCATTGTTGTAAGACATACGTCATTGATTCGGTGGAAAGTGGTGATTCATGAGGCTCAATATCATCCGATATATCAAAGGCTTGAATAACATCAATTTAGGACAGCAGCTTTCCTTTATCAACTCTCCTAATGAAAACATTAAACCTTTCCGCCGGCAAGAGAATCTCTACTGGGTTATTATACCGCACAACTCGATCTACTGTGACAAGAAGTCCCCTTGCGTCACTACAAAGCGGCAGCCCTCTCTTTTGGAGAAAAACACAAATAAGCACAATGTCTTCTATTATCGATACCGTCAAGGTAATTATACAGGCTTTCATTTGTTTATTATTATTTTTCTCAATCGTTAACCGTAATTAGAACACCATCGCCGAAAACTTTGGTGGCCCAGCTGAACAACTTGCCACCCACCAATTTTCACTCTCAGAAGTCCCCGATCTCTCTGGCAAAGTCGCAGTCGTCACCGGTGGTAGCGAAGGCATTGGATATGGTGTCACTCATACCCTCCTTGACCATGGCATCAGCAAGCTTTTCATCCTCTCCATGTCAGAAGATGTCGTCAAAGGCGCCAAGAAGTCCGTTGCTGAGGAGCTCGGTCAAGAAAAGGCTGATCGAACCGAATGGATCCAGTGTGACCTTAGCAACTGGGCCGAAGTGAAGAAGGTCGCCGAGCAGATCAAAAAATCGACAGATCGCTTGGATATTCTCGTCAATAATGCTGGCCGAGGAATCATGACGTACCAGTTGTCCTCATATGGTGTTGATCTGCACATGGCTGTGAACCACTTCGGCCATGTCCTTCTTACTTCTTATTTGCTCGAACTTCTCAAGAAGACGGCTGAACAGCATGGCACAGTGAGAATCGTCAACCAATCCTCCAACGCTCATCAGGGTGCGCCCAGTGATGTAAAGTTTGAAAGCTTAGATGAGCTCAACCAAGATCTCGGACCAAACCCTCAATATGGACGATCCAAGTTAGCCGGTATTTTGTATACTCGATACTTTGACCGTCACGTAACCAAGAGCGGATACCCCAAGGTCTTGATGAACTGTTCCCACCCTGGATTTGTCAGCACCAGACAAAGCAAAGAGCTTATTCACGAGGCGTAGGTACTTATCCCAATAATCATGACGAAAATCTAATGCGTGACAGATACCCACTTGCTGGCTATGCCATGTCGATTGGAATGGAACCTTTCAAGAAGGACCAGTTCCAGGGCGCTACCAGCTCTGTGTACGCCGCGACTATTACTGATAAGTCGGGACAGTATATCTGCCCACCTGCTGTACCGGAGCAAGGAAACGAGCTTTCCCAAAATGAGAACCTGGGCGAGCAGCTCATGGAGTTGACGAGGAAAGTCATCAGCGATAAATTTGAAGATTTTGACGACAGGAAATTTTATTAGTTACAAGGTTCTATTTTCAACATATTGGCTCAGGCGGCTGAAATAACGAAAGGTCAGATATTGTGAATATCAACTACTTCCAATTATACATCAGTCAGTGTCCCAACATGATAATATCAAAGAGTACAAAGAGTGGACAATGTAAGCGCTAGTCCGTGGAACTGCTACAGGTTAGGTTGTATTTATCAGTGACAACCGGTAACGTTGGTTGATTATGAAACTCGTAAAAATTGTCTGTGGGTGAAGAGAGTCTATCGCTTGAAATAAACCTGTACTACTACAGGATCAATAGTGAAATAGAAAGTAAGGATCCATTCAAAGTGATGTTGTTGGAAAATTCAAAGCACATCAGAATGCTTACAACCCGGATTTCGTAGGTTTGTTGGGCAAGCGTTTGCGAGTCAAGCATCAGATCTATAGTATCTATCTTGGCCACGCTGTATAACAACAAAAAGACCTCGGTCCTATAGTCTAGTGGTTAGGACGTTGGATTTTGATCTCACCCATCAATCCTTCCGAAGTCCCCGGTTCGAACCCGGGTAGGACCTCATTTTTGGGTTATACCCCACTGCGTGCCAGCTTTTTGCAGTGGATAGCGGTAAAAAATTGCCGACGAGCATGCAGGACGATGTCAATTCCTTACCCAAAGTGGTCAGACATGCAGATCTAGCTCTGTAATAACAGGTAAAAGGATGCAAAGGCGACAACGGGTCCATCTGTGCTATCACGTTCGAGGCATAGTTTAACTAATAGATTTCTGGCCAACAGATATCTTTCTTCACTTCCATGAATGATGGATCATTTGATTGGTGGCATTTCTAAGACATCTGGTTCATGGTCTTTTATCCAAACCACCACCTACGTATTTCTCCTATGCATGTTCTATCACGATGCTCGCTATAGGGTGGCAAATAGGAAAATCTTTTTTTGCACAACATGGATCAGCCAACTCATACCATCATGGCGTTATTTTGTTTTCATTACACCCAATTTTAGGTGGTATTGTGATATCTGGTGCCAGTCATCGCGAGCAGAAACATTTACATCAATTAACAAGCTGTCATCCTGCTTCTGTATGAGAAAGACTTCCAAGGCGTCAAAGGCGTCGAAGGAGATTAGGAGAAAACTTGAAACCCGGCATGAGCTAGTTCGGTGCCGAGGCTGTACATCTATGTCTTAGACGTATAGAATGTGTTACGTGCGTATATGCAGGAGTAGCGTTATTGAGCGGTGATGCTATTCGCCAAGGAAAGACACATCACGCACACATGGCGCCTTTCACCCCTGTCCGGGTATTTGGAGCGCTGTGATCAGCAAGACCAAACGTCTTGGACTTACACTCCCTTGACAATGTATCTAACGGGTCTCACCGGTGGAATTGCCATGATGATTACATACAAGGTCCAAGCAATAGATTTCACAAACGATGCATGGTGTATTTCACCCCATCTCCAGATCCTACAAAACCTCATCGTTCGATCGCTTTTGCTGCCACCAGCATTCAGAGCTCCTTCTAGCGGGCTTTTGGTGCAGTAGTTTGCATCTGACTGGCAAGATCACGCAGCGAAGTAGAAGTGAGCCTTGGAAGCACTGTATGTACAATGCAGAACCTGGTCAGCCTTTTCGTCTGTGACTAGCCCGGCAACAATCACTTGTGTGGTCTTGCTGATGTCTTTGGTTCGCTGTTCCACACACACATACATGGCTACGCTATATTCAGGAACAGCAAGCTGACCCTCAAACGTTGTGGTAACTCACGCAACGCCATCTGACTAAGGGCGAAGGCCTAGAACATCTTCTACAAACATCGCCCAGACGAAGGATGCTTCTAGACTCGACCACAGCTACTTTTTGAATAGATCTTATCCAGCCGGCGCTAGAGATCCGGCAAGACCCAGAGGCAAAAACATATGCTGGACAAGCGGGAATACTAATGCCAGTATAGTTCTCGACCCTGAGCAGTGCATCGAGATGATGCGCAAACTATCCTGGCTGTCATTGGGTTACAGCAGTGAGTACAGCATTCCGTCCGAAGCACTTTCTCCACCAATGAGAATGGCGACAGTCGACCAGTGGAGCCAAATCGACAACAGACTCTAATACCTTCCCCATACGTCGTATATCAACATCAATTCCTATTTACTAGATAGTAATCTTCAATCGGGGTATTACCAGGAAGAAGCGAATTTTCGTATCCCGCGGCAGAACTTGCAAGGATTCACTCGCTTATTAAACCAGAATCAGCACAGGTTGCGATTTGCATCCTTGCCGCTGCAGGTGCGTGAGTCGTGACCATGAGGACCCATTTGCGATGAAACAGGACCGACAATTAAACTAAACCCCATCATCTTCTTGACTAATGTTAGTTTTTGCTTCCAGATGCATCGAGGCTTTTACATTGTGTCCCCCTCCATGTGGACATGACGTTTGAGTTCGTTCGATGCACAGGTACCATGCTTTTCCCGGCAAAAAATACAGATCAGCATTGTACATAAAGGCATAGTCATCGAAGTATAATGGTCTTGTGACCCGTTTGGTCCCGAATGCGTGCACCTGGGAAACACCAAGGCTTGCCGTTCTCGAACGCCTTTCTGAGACATGGTCAGATATTGTCTGTATGTGCATTCCAGACCACCCTGGTTGACTTCCAGAATATCAGAGCTTACTGAGCGACCCACCACAGCTGTAACGACCGCAACCGTCAATGTTCAACTTGAATTTCACCCGGCAACTGCACGGAACAACCCTGTGTGGCTGAAACTGCACGTAAAATCCTGGCATTTAGCATTCCATGACGACAATGGCTTGACCATTTGGGGAAATCAGCTCTTATCGCTCATGTCTCAATCATGCATACCTAAGCTTAGCTGACGGATGACACGCTGGAAGCTTACCCACAGGAGCGCATGGCATGCGGATGTCTTCTGTGAAGGGCGGCAACGTACCAGCCATGAATCCTTCCAGACGTTGACATCAGACATGTTTCTCCATAGCCCCAGAAGGTCTCATAGCGGACGCTGCGCTTCCAGGGCGAAACGTGATTTTAGCAGTTCTTCTGGAAGATCTTTGTTTGACTCGGTGAATTAACGTTCTCAGGGCAGGGTATAACTTGTGTCACTATCTCAGACATAAATGCCAGCAAATACTCCTACATAAAACGCCCAATATGACAGCATAGTTGAAGCCCCATCTCTGCTATTCTGTAGTTCACAGAATCTCCAAATACTAAAACAATAAAGAGAAAACTCCGTGACATCATCTTTGTCTTGTCTTCAATGCCGTCATTGACATCGAACTCCGTATAGAACTTGCGGCTGTACTATTTGAGCATGGCCGCGGACGATGCTCCTCTAGTTTCTGGCGACGATCAAACTCCTTGAGAAATGTGTAGACACTCCCGAGCGGCATGTACTCAAGCAGGGGTCGAAGCTCACTCGGAAACATTTCTGCGCCGTGATCTTTGATATCCTCGTTGACGCGGTTCAGTCGTAGTATTTGCATCCAAGACACAATACCGTCACCCACCATGAAGGTCGGGAATTGAGCCATAGCTATGTCATCGAGGATCCACGTGTTGCGGAAATATGGTCTGTTGAGAAATCCTGATATGGCCCTGTAGCTCGGGACCTGGGTCGGATCAGTGATGCCCTCAGGAATGTTGCTGAGGTGTGCGACAGGACCCATCCACTGCAAGATGGGCGCGTAATTCTCTGGATTTGCTTCCCGATCGCCGGGTTCTCCGAAGTTGGCAGGCATACAATTATCCCACGCTCTGATGATCTCGATGGCAAGATCAGAGGTGGCATCTTTTGGTCCCAACCATCCCACAACCAACCTTGCCTGCCGGTAAGCCCTTGCCAGGTGTGCCCGCCGCTCGGCCTCTTCACGCTTGTCTCTCCTGTTGATGCATAGTAGATCGACCCAGACGCGCAGAGGGGGTTTGTCGGATCTTGAACTTGGGTCGACGAGCTTCTTGAGGAATGAGCGCAGCCAACCGGGGGGCTTTTTTGTTGGTGTCGGCGGTGGCGAGGGTTGTTGCGCTGAATTAACTGTTTCAAGGTGAACCTGCGAAGTCGACGGACCGCTGTTGAGACATGCGGAGTCTAGAAAGACCTCGCGGACGTAGCGTAACGCCTGGGCCAGATCAGAGGGTATGGCCACCTTTGAGCCGTTTAGAAGAATGGTCTCGGTATTTGTGATGTCACCGTAGAGAGCAGAGAGGCCAATGAAATCGGGGGCTTCGGACAGTTTCTCGTGAACGATGCGACACACAACTCGGTCATCAACGTCGTTATTTGGCGAGGCTTGCAGCTCTAGCACCCTGATCTCACGGGCGGCTAGATCAATGGGGCGGTATTGGATCGAGGAGAGTCCATCACATGGAGCCATTACTAAGTGCCACTTTAGTTGTGCAGGATGTCTTGACTAGGGATGGTAGGGTGTTGCTTGGAGGGGGGGCCTTTCTTGGCGACGTGTCGTGTGCAGGCAGCTTTTCGTTATCTGCAGGGAGGGCAGATCGGATCGGTTGGAGAAATGGGCAAAAAGGGCCAGGCCAGACGTGGGAGAAACACGGTACTTGTTTTATTTCGTGCTTCTCCGAGGAAAGGCAAACAAAGCCAAAATAAAGGGTAAAAAAAAGAAAGGAAACCAAGCCCGCCAAGACCCTGGAATGCGGGCCTAACAGAGCCTGTTCCACCTGAGGTGCCGGGTTTGGACATGGCAGGAATGAGATCATGGCAAGGATTTACATGGTGAAGCTCAAGCTAGCAGGCTCCAGGGGAGTTTGTTCTCTGCCGTTTGCTGAAGACTTGGGTACAGTAACCGCGAGGGTGCCGATACCGTTCAAGCCATTGATCGAGATCTTTCTAGTCTGGGCAGATTGGCTTTGGGTTTAGGCCTGATGCGTGGCATTAAAAAGCTTGTAATAAACTCTTGAGTGCCGAGGGAAAACGTAAAACGCTCATGGACAAGAAATGCGGAGGTAATGGTGCGCGAGCCCAGGGCCCGGCCCGGTTCATTCCTGGGGGCGCCATTGCGCATTTGTAAATGCTAAACTAGCGTTCGGTTAGGTTGTCATAGTGGTGCAATCTAGCGTCACAATCGTTGGCTTCAGACCGTATTTTGCTCTGGCGCTTTGATGGCTGACACAAAAGCTTGTTGTGTACCGCAATTCCCACATTCTGAACACAAAGAAAAGAAGATGGAAGGCTTCTAGATGCGTCGCAGAATAGGGGAGCCACTTCCTCCACATGCCCGAATTCAGACACGGTGTCTATATCTGTAGACCGAATGCACGCTTTTGGGTTGCCTGACTCACCGCGGCTCCTTGGCAGATGATGGAGGCATGCGCATGCCGTTTGCTTCCCGTTCTGGCAAAGGTGCAAACCAAAGGTAGCATTGCTTCTCAAGTGCCGGGTTATACCAAGCTTGGTGTAGCCTCGGGAATCAATTCCGCTATCATGACGCCCAGCCGTTTATTTCCTATCGTCTTTCTGGCGTTATCTTAGTCAAACTGCATGGTATTTTAGTGAATGCAACGACGGGCCAGCATGACCAAGATTATATCACCATCTGACATGGGCTGTCAGCCGTGGTGACACTGAAGTCGCGATTCTCCCTTATTTCTACAGCAAACACCATTAGACCGATCCTCGAGAGCCCAGCCAACGTCTAGACTACCCGGAATCTCCGTCATCGAAGCTATAATGAGACATTCTAACGCCAAATTGCCCTACTTCTCCTAAATGTTTGCTGCGCGGTGCGCCCAACCCTCCCGGCGTGTTGGTGATGACCCATCCACACTTCTCGATGATCTGCATAACGAACTGCCTAGAATGCTCCTCCCAAGACAATCTGACCAACGGGCAGTGAGTGGGACGGGCCGGGATTGGCTGCCATCACCTCAGAGCATCCCTGTTTTCTGGACCTAGACCCTGGTTGATATGCCCTCAACCAACATGATGAACATGAATTAATTAATGAACCAACAACAGTATGTAGCTTACATGTGAAGGCGATTTTTGATTGTCTCATCCAGACTTGAATCTATCTCACTAATGCACCAGCGGTGTTTATGGCACTTTCTCCGTGTATCCCTCGAGTGAAGATGAAAGATATAAAAGAAAGCTGTAAACCGCCCTAGTAGGGGTTTTTCCAACGCTCAGACTCGATCATCATCAAGCTATCGTACACTACCTATTTACCCGCCGCCATCCAATCTCGTCCTTGTCGATCGAAATGTCTTCCCCCTGGTGTCTACCCTGGCCTCAGCAGAGATACTGGGGCGAGTTTAACCTCAACGGGCTCAAGGTCAAAGTCAAATCCCCCCAGGATCACGCTCCTAAAGATCACGACTCGGCAGACATCCCTCAGTACTTCTGGGGCAAGGGTCTCCGGGGCAGTGGGTTCGGGAAGTTCCTCAGCCGACGCTCCAAGCACCCTGTCCACCGCGGCTACACCGAAGCGAGGAGCCTGATCGGCCACGGCACTGTTGAAGATCTCAAGCGACTTTCCTATCACGCGAGTACCTTTGTCATCGAAGTCTTTGAAGATATCGATGCTTCGGAGGATTCGTCCCATGATTCCCTGTCACCAGTATCGGGACCAAGAGTTACTCAACTGAAACTCTCCCCTGAGCTAGAGCAATGGAAGTCATCCCAGCACGCAATGGGCAATGTTCTGCCGCCCAAGGGCGCTGGACTGAGCCCAGTTTCAGAAGAGATTCTTCAGATTCTTGGTGCAGAGCACTGGCCTGAAGCGCTCAAGACCACCAATGCTTTGTTTGGCTGCGGCATCGCCAGTCTTCTCATGGGCGCTGCCGACTCGTCCACCATGTTCTCCAACTACGTGACCGACATGGCCTTCTACTACGAGCACGGATACAACTATGTCTTCCCCAACCTGGAGCCACTGTTGGAAAAGGGTCTAAATGATCCTCATGCCCTACGCACCCCTGGAGGTCATCAACGTCGTGATGCCGTGGCTATTGGTAAGCGCTACATCCAGGGTAAGATTGCCCTGGAGAAGAAGCACAAGGACCACCTTTTGAACCAGTCCGCCCGTCTCGACAGACGCACGGCCCAGATCGTCTCCCTGTCTGAGAGTAGCCTGCTAGGTATGGCAGCTGAGGCGACAGCCAGAGGATTCGATGCGGGCGCTGTCATGGCCGATCTTGTTTTTAGCTCACCAGGCACCGATGTCGTTGACGTTGGATGCGACCTTGTCAACTCAGAAGTCATGAATTCTTTCTTGAATGTGACGGATATAACAGACACGGGAATCGTTAGCGAGGATGTGCTGCGAAGGGTGTACGATGCTTACGCGGTGATGGGCGCAAGGATGCTCACCCAGCGATGGCACGAGCCAGTGGCCAGGATGTGCGCTGCGTTGTACACTTGGCACATCCAGAATGATCGACACATGTTCTTCCGCCGTGCTCTCATGGGCTGGTCAAAAGCCAGAAAGACACCTGCTCAACCTCAAAGCGAGGGTGATTTCGACGAAGTGTTTGACAAGCAATTCCGCCTCACTGGGTTCAGCCGCCCGCTCCATGCCAAATACGCATGCAACGGTCAGGATACTTGTGATCACGTCCACGAGCACCTCAACCGTCACCAAGAAGAGCCACTTCTGAAGGAGCTTTGGTGGTATCTCGTCACCGGCCCCCTGGAGTACGTCCGTGCAGGCCAGGTTGATGAAGCCCGTGAGCTTGAGCTTGCAGAAGGCTCACGGTTGAGAATGGCCAAGCTCTTCTCCAAGGGTCGTGTACTGGAGATGGTTTGGTTGATTGCTCATGCCAACCACCATGCCTGGCAAGTAAACTACTTGTTCGAGGCTGCTATGTTTGGTAGTATTCTTGATGGGGGAAAACTGATCGGTAAGCTCGACAGAAAGGAGCAGTAGGAGATATACGACATGTTGATGACTTGATGATGTTATGGGATGGCATTGTATCTAATTAGAATTTCTTAGCGTATGCTTCATTTGTGTGCTGTTGATTCTAGATAAACTTAATCCATTTTTATTCAACCATGCCCACTTGATTCCTGAGTAAGCAATCAAGCTGAATACTTGATGACTGTGATGTTGCCAACACCGCTCACAGGTTAACTCGGGTACAATGCTCAAGATGAGCATTCGATTATGAGGCAAAAAGTATTTTATTATGTTCCAATTTCGCACATAATCTACCCCTCAAACGCTCCATGCAAATCATCCAGCGTCTTAGTAATTGACTATGGAGAAGCAACCATTGACGATTCACTGCCATTTCTTTTGGTTGGTGGGCAAGCATCTGCCTCACTTTTTGGGTGCCACTTCTCAGCATCTCCAAGGCGGTCTACAGTCAAGCCAGCGCTGCCAGGGTTCTTAAATCCTCGTTCCAGTTGGCGTTGATAGGAGATCTTTCGAAGACGCTCACCCTCTGCAGGTGTCAAGTGAAGCTGTGACTTTGTCAGTATAGAGTTGACATGGAATCGGGGACGTGAAACTTACGTATACTTCAATGCCAATTGCATGGATGGCCAAGGCGAGCCAAACTCCCAAAGAAAAGCCCAGAGAAAGTGCAGTAGCGATGTTCTCAGCACTCTCCCCGCCCATATCACCTTGAACTGCAACCCACGCATCCGAGTCTGTGCAAGTGGGATATTTGGAAACCAGTGAGGTTTCGTCGTCGTAAAAGGTGGCAACTTTTTCGCATTGCATAGGTTGGCGGAAGCTTGGGTTTTTTGACATGATCATGGCAGAAATGATCATGATGATTCGGACAGTAATGATTGAACCAGCCTGGGACGCATGTTAGTGTAAATGGATTATTTGTTTGTCGTAAAACTTACATAGACCCATGCGCGAAGCATCCAAGCACGATGTTGCTCCAGCTGAAGAGTCTTGATGTTCCAGATAGAAATAGCTAGTGACCCAATAAACATAATGGAAAAGGCGCCCACCCAACCCCTGATAGCGAGAGAGCCACCAAAAGAGACTGGTGCAATCATGATGGCGCCTACGGTTCCAATGACAGCAAGAATACTGACAATGTAGCCATTCATGCGGTGGAACAGAAGAGCCTTGTACCTGATAAAAGGCACGAATTGGAAAACGGCGAGCAAAGCAGCAGGGATGATGGTGTAGAGATGCATCTTGATTCCGATCTTGTAACGGTCCTTTCTGTCGTAAGAGTAGCATTCGCCAGGACCGGCACCATTACTGCCAGCCTTATTGGGATTGCAGTAGACGCCGTAGTAGTCGAGATACATCATTCGAGCGAGAGAAAAGCCAAACATTGCTCCGGCACATATAAACCAGAGTACGAAATTATAGCCTTTGGAGAAACCGATTGGGTTGTAGACTTTGCGGGCCGCGGCAACAAAGCCGTTGGCAGGAGGGCGTGTGGGAGGTGCCATGTTGTAGGATGGAGGATGATGGATGGTAAAAGCTTAATTAATTAAAATCTCTATGATCAGAAGCTCGATAGTTTGATGGATACTACAGTGTTATGGAGGCATGATGCTTTATATCTATTTCCCATATCCGTATTCTCTGGCAGAAAAGGTTAAACGAAATAAAGCTGTCACATCGTCTAGCGTGCGCGCAGGTTGACACTCTATTCGGTAAAAGTGGCTGCAGATCTTCAAGCCCTGCACACGAATGCCGTGTCTCTCGATGCGAGGTCCGTACCGACTGTTCTTCCGGACACGCTCATTGGATAAACCTGCTGTGGGCACGGGCATTGAGCTCTCGCATTCCCAAATGGGCTCGCACGTCGTTTCCTGAGAAGCGAGTGCGATTAAGGGTCTGGGCGTTGGATCCTTCAGACTAAGCCAAATTGAGAGTCAATCCGCGCTTGATAGAAAAGTCAATGTCGTCATAGCAATTTTGAAATTGTTGACAGCCAACGGTTGATAACACGTAGTAATCTGCGTGGCCTTGAAGTCGTGGTGCACCCGCTACGGAGCTCCGTCTCCAAGTTCTATCGACGCTTGATACTGACGACAGCTAGCGTGCTCCTGGCGGTCTTCAGTTTCCGCTCTAGCACGTCACCATGGTTGGAGTACCAGGTAGATCCAAAGGCTGCGCCACTTGTCGCAAGCGTAGAAAGGGAGTGAGCATACCAGACGCCTCAGCCTTGGATAATTGATCAGACGCTGACGAATAACAGTGCGACAAGCAAATTCCTTCCTGCGGCCAATGTCTCGCTCTTGGTGTTTCTTGTGGGGGCTACGGCCGCGAGCAGATTTGGATCAACAGCGAAGGGCCCAAGCCGACGTCCTATTCTCGGTCCTCCAAAAGCAGCTCTTCAGAGGATGAGTCTGACACGCGCACGTCACTTAATGTGAGACTCCACGATTCATTGGCTAGAACGGCTAGAGCTCAGAAGTTTACCGGACTGTTCTGGTCGGATTACCTCTCAGGAGGGAATGGCTTCTCGCGCAGCGCATCAGGTACCACAGGCTCCCAATGGATGCGACTGTATGAGACGTTGAGCGAAAAAGAGCCTGCACTCAAATACGTGGCCATGGCCTTGAGTACAGCTACACTCGGTGCGAATAATAACGATGTACAACTCAAGTGCAAGGGTCAACAAGCGTACGGCCTGGCGCTGGAACAAATGATCATTTCTCTGGCATCTGAATCCCGCAACCAAGATGGTACTCTGGCTGCAATTCAACTCATGCGTATCTACGAGGTGGGAGAATCTATCGCACGAAGCAAGTGTGGCACTGATATCTAAACAGCAATTGTTCGGCACATATCTCACAAAAGAGCAAGCCAACGATTCGCAGGTCAAAGGCTTCATAAACCACGTCGACGGCGAAACTGCCTTTATTCTGAGTCGTGGACCAAATGATGCCTGGTCCCCCATGGGACGACAGTTGCTGGCAGATGGACGACTTACTTTGGTAAGTTATTCAATTCTCGCCATGCATCCACATATTGACAAAACCAGATCAATGCGTATACTTCGAGGCGAAAGAGATCACCTTTCAGCAGAGCTCAGTGGAAGCAGTCACAGCTATGGCGTTCTGTAAGCGACTCACCTCTTAATAAACTCATCGATATCTTGGTCGAGGTTCCTGGTCTCCTGGAAGACTTGGACACATTTCGAAAAGCTTCAAGCTTAGCTGAAGCCAGGGAACTTCACACTAGACTTCTGGTAAAGTGCTACGATTGCGAGAGTAGCCTGATGGCTTGGAAAATGGAGATCGGCGATGTGATCACAATTTACGATTATACCCTGGTTGGAGAGCTGTTGCCTCTCCCAAGAAATGATGAAGACCTTGCTGTCGTTTACTTGAGCTGCTATTACTGGATGACCTGCCTCTTGGTCCACTCCACTATAGGTTTCTGCGAGCTTGAGTCCCCCGATACAGAGGTCAGAGGCTCTTTACTGGACTGTCCAAATCAACAAGTAGCAACATCCTATGCCTACCGAATCGCGCATGCTATACATCTATTGTTTCAGCCACCAGCTGGAGATTACAGTTCTGTCGCCGCATTCTTCCTTCTCGGGAACGCCTTGCGATACTTACTCATGACAGAGACATATGGAGGCCGCATAACGATGAGTGGTGAGAGGCTGTTGCTTGTTGACATATTCACTCGGCCATTTTTGGGAAGCTTTGTCGGTCGGTTTCTTAAGGGCCTGCAGGCTGATGACGGTATCGATTATGGTTACCCAATGGGGAGTCTCTTAGGACCAAAGGGCATCGAGTATAGGGCGAGGGTTTGGTGGTGTGGGAGACAGGCAGCTGGCTTTCCAGAAGTTATAACCGTGGACCCGTGTCGCTATTAACGATGAGGTTTTGGAGAACTCATTCTTCTTTGTCGGTTGAGTATGTACACCACTGTCCTAAATATTTACAAAAAAAATAACCAGCACTAAACGAATGTGCTTTTCGTAACACCAACACCATCGTTCCATCATACGTAAGCCCGTGTTTAACAAACGGTCTTTTTAGCATTGCCAGTAATGCCCCAGTAAATGTTCTCAGCGCAAGGAGATTCCCGAACAGTGTTACTGTTGACCTGAGCCTTGACATAAATGCCACTCGTGTTGGGAAATTCGCTGCGAGCTGAAACGCGGACTTCGCCTCCTCCGTTGATGACGCCATCTCGGATGGCAAAGTTGTAGCAGTTCTCGACCAGAATGGCGTTGTTACCATTATCTGCGAGATCAATTGTTTTGATCTCTGTGGCGCCTGACATGGACACGCAGAAGATACCGCGACCGCCTCCTCGCGAGTAGACCTTGTCGATGAAAACGTTGGTAGTTGTGTATTGGCCGTTGGAGAGTTGGCCATTGTTGTTGGCGAAACGGAGGGTGGCATAGCCGGTGCCGGTACCAGCATTGACGCCCTCGACATAACCAACCTTGACGTTTCGCGACTCTTGGATAAGTAATCCACACTCGCCCACGTCCTTGGCCTTGACCGACGTGATAGTAAGACCGTCGATCTTGAAGGTCTCAACCGCATGGCTGCCAGCTCCGGTAACAACAATGTTACCCATGGACACTCCGTAGTTCCAGTTCGCATCACGGTCGAAGCGAACACCCAACCCACCGCTGAGGTTCATGGTGATATCGCCCATTGCAAAGTTGCGAGTGCCTGAAGCACGGATACCAAAGTACGGGCTGCCCGTCATCTTAAGGTAAGGAATCTTGACATCGTTCTGATTGATGACTTCAATTGCACCGCGGCCGGATTTGTTGCCGACGTTCATGGTACCGCAGACTTCAAACGTCTTGCCGCTAGTGACGACGATGGTACTGGCGCCGATACTGCCTGATGCACGAACAGTCACGCGCTGACCAGTGGTGATACGATCAAGGGCAGTTTGGATCGCCAGACGGTAGTCGGAGCCCGAATAGACATTGGCGCCGTTGACGGTGGCAGTGAAGGTGCCTGAGCCGGAGACTACGCCCTGTGGAGAACCATCGCCACAGGCTGCGCTGACGGAGTTGACCAGGACGAGGCCTGCTGCTAAGATGGAAGAAAGACGGAACATTCTGCAGTCGTCTACTTGAGGAACTGACAAAATCCGGGCTGAAACACTGTAATCGTTGTAGCCATCTCGTCTTATATATCGCCGAGAACCTTAGTAACCATCACTTATTGGTGCGCTTTGATGCGATGATTCTTACGAAATCCACCAACGACAGTTGGAAGGTCTGTCACACAAGACTAAAGGTCTTTGGCACAGAGGGGTATGTGTTATTGCATATAGTTGCATCAAAATGGTGACATACCAATTTAGGTCAGTCGGAAGTTTAACCTCCGGAAGATCTATAACATCCGTAGTCCCACCTATCAATATCATGGAATCTGCCACTCCCAGGTTTTCGCTAAGAGATCGACATGCGTAGTTGCAGGGTTGATGGCCATGTGGTTGGGTTAAGCATATATCGAGTTGCCAGAATTGGTTAGTCAGGCCAAGGTGACATTTGAACTTCGCCAGTATATAGGCCGAAATAGCGAAATCTTGTCTCTAGATTGACAACTGGCTACATCAGATGGCATATGTATGTCTTATTTGGTTTATTTTGGTCGTACTGCGCTTGGAGTACAGGTTGGGTGTACATTTTTGTTAGTCACGTTTATAGAATCATGCTTTTTTACAGACTTTTGAAACAGTTTAGGGAACCTTTGTGCGTAAGAACTTACTATCTAAAAGTTGTGTGCAAGGTTTCCTGATCAAAATTCCTTGTTGCCCTGCCTACAATTTTATCGTTCACCGCCAAAGTTGCAAATTCGTTTCAAGATCCACAATCGTCGCATCTCTTTTATTGTGATCGACCATTTGGCCCATAGAAGTGGTAGATTTAAAAAGACCCTTTGGGATGTTACAGCGAAGCAAACTTATTGACGAGAAAGACATGGCATGGGCTCTTCGGTAGTGGAGTGAGGTTAACATAATAACTTTCCAGCAATTTGTCCTACACCGGTCGATTTGCCATTTCTTATTTCGAAAGTGATTCATCAGTAGATGTAGCTTTGGAAGTATATAGCATACCTAAGAAGCAAGGTTCTGTATTCCAGCAATGTAGATCAGTACATTCTATATACAGTTTATTGAGTTGAAGACCTACCATGATTAGGTTTCTCAACCCACAATGCAGAAGAGGCCTTTATCAAACATGAAAAGCTTCTATCGGAGTAACCATAAGTACCAACATCGCACCACGTTGTTTATTGTGACCATAGAAGACACCAACTATTCTGAAACTTCTCTCTAGCGCACGTCCTTAACGAACTCGCCCAAGCTAACACACGAGACTCGGTTTACACCTTTTTCAACGTCTAAGAAGACTCAGACAAAATGTCAGCGGTAACACATCCCTCACTAGAAGACCTTGTCAGGGATGGAGACATCTACGACTTCACTCTGACTTGCGATGGGCAAGTATTTAAGCTGCACCGGGCTATTGTATGCCCCAAGTCTCTCCTTATCCAGGCGATATTGGAAGAGGGATATGAGGTATGTGATCAAAATATCCTGTATGGTTTATACTAACGAGAGCTACAGGAGTTGCAGAATATTTACGTTGAGGGTTTCGACAGGGATACTGTTAGAAACATGTTAGATTTCATGTATCTGGGGAGATATACGCTTGAATTTGTTCGCGATCAAAATGAAGTACTGACAGATCAGACGGGGGAGTCATTGGAGCAGTATCAAGATGAGTTGACGATCCAAACACTGCTCTCTCATCTGCGCACTTACTCCATTGCCAGCCACTTTGAAGTCTTGGGACTGTGCGTATACTCAGGATCACAGATCAAGTGCGTGTTTGCAAGCTCTCCAACGCGTCTTGTACCACGACTCCTCCGAGAAATGACATCCTCCACAGTCCATAGGAGGCTTCCCTGGATGGTTGCAAGCGACATCGCCTTCAACATAGCGGGGCGTATTGAGGATGTCGTTGCGGCACCGGGCTTCCACAAACTCAATGTAGACAGCACCATTCTCTTGGAGGTCATCGACGCTTGCGGCCAACGGGTGCGCTACCTTCAGCAAGAACTTGAGCTCTCGCGCAGGATCGAAGATGTTGCTATGTCGATAGCCAACACGAGTATTGAGGAGGTGAATGATGGGGCCTTGGAAGTGACGAACCGATGCCAACACTGTCAAAGCGTCACATCACGACTTGTTTGAATATCTGGCTTTGACTTTGAGCAGTGAATGCTAGATCCTTGGGCCACTCAAGACGCACTATTCAGTGTCCAATTCGGTTGGATGGATTGAGTATCATACCGATTATAACAAATTCGATGTACTCAAGTAAGTTCTATTCTAGCTACGACTCTCCCATAAGTAATAATATATGCGGAGTCTTTGACAAGTTCTTATAGCTTTCATGTGATCTCAAGTAAACGGACAACCAAGTTTAAATTCTTTCTTACAACATTAAGAATCATACCATTCATCAAACCTCTTTTAACCAATGGTATAGACTAACTTCTCGCCACTAATCGCGCGCATATGATCTTCATTCCTAGCAAGCTTTGCCCTTTCGCTAACGGAGCCGCTCCCCAAAAGAGCAAAACCGTCTGGAATAACCTTTTCAAGGCCTCCAGGCATACATATCACGGGATTTGGTTCTAATTGTGCCCTACCGGATTGCGAAGGCTTGCTTAAAAAATTGTAAAACTCCTTTGCGAATGCATGTGCATCTGGGTTTGCTGGTAAAATGGCACCTACAAGTCACGGAAAGTTAGAATGATATTGACCACAAGTAGAAGGGAGGTTGTAATGCTTACCTTTGTATCCTACCTCGACACCAAGACCCTCCCAAACCGCTCCGTACATGGGTTTGACATTCAGCAATGCTGGGTCGTATTGTCCACCGACTGGGCCACGTATCACGGCCAATTTTGCCGAGGGGGCCAGGGTATCTTGGGTGTTGTACACTGTCATGTTCTCTGAGATGCAATCTAGTGCAAGATCAATGCCCTTCCCGTGTGTAGCAGCCCTAACTTGCGAGACCCAGTCTGCGTCCTTATAGTCGACAATGACATCATATTTGTAGGGCTCATTCCGGAGCATTTCATGCTTTGAGGAGCTCGCTGCACCTATAAGACGCACAGGCTTTCCGGATGCCTTCTCAGCGATTCGAACCAGTTGTGCAGCGTACAGCCCAACAGACGTCGATGAACCGTAGATGAAGATGTTGGTCGGTTCAGATCCTTGTCCAGATCCTGTAGAAGTGCTTGCTGAGAACGAGGTAGGTAGTCCAAGTCTGCCATGAATGGCTTGAGCAGCGGTCAATCCACACATGCTGATTGTCGAAGCTTCTTCCAGAGAGATGCCCTCAGGGACGGCCCATACTAGTTCGTAAGGAATTGTGATGTATTCCGCGAATGCTCCGGGGCGATCATTAACAGAGCAAGCTTTGTTCTCTCGTTAGTCGCCGACATCTGATTCGTACTTCATGATAGCCTGAGTGTAATGTAAGACATACCACCCTGTAGGAAACCAGCGACTCGCGCCCCAGGCTTGAGCCGTGAATCAGAGACATCACTTGTGTTTGGTCCAGCTTCAACAACGACGCCGGCAAAGTCGGTGCCAACGACTCTTTTTTCCTGACCTGCAATCGGTGAAGTCACATAAAGCTCATCGACTGGGTTGAGCGCAATCGCTCGAACGTGTATCAAGATCTCGCCGACACTTGGAGTCGGACGATCAAGATCCTCGATAATCGCCGTGCGGAGAGATGTGTTCAGAACAAGCGCTTTCATAGTGACTTGACAGTTCAGTAATTTGTGAGCTACTGAATGTCAAAATGTTAGCGAATAGTGCTTTTCTTATGGTCGTGGATGGTTATCCGGGCTGACAAATTCTAAGCGTTGTAATCAGCCATATACTCAATTAGTAATAGCCATTGAAGATGCTGACACAATCTCGCGATTAGTCTGTAACCAATCGTGGCCCTATCATCTCAAAAAGCCACTGTGTTGAATTGTTGGTCAATATTGGCAGCATTAATATTTATCCGTTTGTCACACAGAAGACCAGGTCACCAATCTGACTCTCAGTGCTTACTTCTTTATGCTTTCGACAGCCGACTCCACATGTTCATGCGAACTGTAGTGCGACGAAAGGATTTGGCAGAATTGGTTGGTATGTTCTTCATCCATGAAGAACTCCTGATATTTCAGGATCGTCAAAAGACCTTTGATTCCTTGCGTCAAGGTGGAGCTGATTTGGGGGTTAATCTTACGGCTCCTTTGCAACAACGCGCCTCGGAAATTCAACGAAAGAGGGAAAATGCATTTGCTTTCGGTCGACGATATAATACTACCTGTACCGATCGAGCTGTTCTGAGGCTCCCCCGAAGCAGGGAGTTCATCCCTGTACTGATCGCCTTACTTCCCAAGCTCGAGCACATCAACCTGGAGGGATTGAGGTTCATATACAACCACAAAGAAGACTCTCTCAAGTCTTGAGGGGTTACACAACTACCATAACTCCGTTTAATAACTATACAAGCCGCCGAGTTCGGGATACTGAACTATGCAGCGAACTTAAAGGAACTGCAGTTTCTTGATGCAGATCTTGAAATGACTGAACTATCTTTCTCGCCAAAGTCTCAAGTGGATATCCTACGCTTGTTATCTGTCAGACATATGCCCTTGAGCACCTCTTACCCTGTGAAAAATGTCAGCAAGAACCTGCGCTCATTTTTATACGAAGCACAGTATGTGGATGTTTCTGAAGACGACGAACTGCCGTCTCCTGATTTCAATGCCCAAGTCATCTTTGAGATGCTGCACGACTATTGTGAGACGCTGGAAACTCTACACCTGGACTTTCGTCCCGTGGTAGACAACGTACCACAGAATATCTTCGACAGTTCTGATTTTACACTTCAGAGTTGTACGGAGCTGCGCCAGGTTCTCCTCGGTACGGAAATCCTATTCAGCGTCTATTCTGACCCGGAGTGGTAGGCTGATGATTACCATGATGCGATCAATCGACGCCTCCCATCTTCCATAGCGTCGCTGCGTCTTGCTTGGGATCGCCCGACCGTCAAGGAGGTTGAAACGGGCCTGATGGGGGTTCCTCTTGTCAAAGAGGACGGTGGCACACATTCGCAACATCTGACGCATATTGGCATGGACTTCACTGGAAGGCTAGATGAGATGGTTCATCAAGCCATGGACGCTGCGGGTATTGAGTTTGTGTATGAAAGTTGGCCCACGGTGAATCAAATTCGTGCATTGGTTCCGGACCACGACGTCTCCCAGCAGTCAATGACGTATTCCTCACGGCGCATCACGCCAAGTTATACCGCTAATTGGTTCGTGTCCTTATCTTCGTGGTATCTGAGACAGTACAGGAGTCTACGAGCCACGTTCGGCCAGATTTTATCTCAAACTTAACACGTCACTGCAAACACTACGATATGTTGAATCACCATTACAACACGCTTGTTCTTGACCTTGGCGGCGTTCTTGTCGATCACACAGTGAAAATCATTACTGGCCTCTTAAAGGCGCAGGTCACAAGCGCTCTCAACAGTCCTGACTGGCATAAATACGAGAGGGGCCAGATTTCAAGACAAGAATGCTACGAAAGAGTCTGCAGTGGATTTGGCATAGACTTGGAGGATTGGACCAAAACTTTAGATCAACGGAGACGGAGTCTAAAGTCGAATATGACCCTGATCACTGCCATTGGAGAGCTCAAACGAATATACCCTCAGGTAAAGGTCTTTTGTCTATCCAACATTCCGGAGCCTGAATTAGCCCTTCTCAGAGACGAGGTCGATGGTTGGGGAATCGTTGATGAACTCGTTGCGTCTTCAAAGATTCACCAGAGAAAGCCAGACCTGGCCGTTTACAATGTTTTGCTGGACATAGCTCGGACCCCTGCGACATCTTGTATCCTTGTCGACGATATGATTGAAAGCATCGTCACTGCACAGATACTCGGTTTCAAAGCCATTCATTTCGATAATACGGATGTTCTTATTGCGACACTTCACAACTTATTGGGCGACCCTGTCGCGCGAGCGAAAGGTTTTCTCAAGAACAACGCAAAGAATCTCTTCTGCACACTCAGCACAGGGGAGACACACCTTGACAATTACTCACAACTGCTGATTTTGCAAAACACGGGGGATCGGTGCGTTTAACATTAGCCCACGGCTTTTTTCTCGCCAGACTGACGTATCATAGAAATCTGGTCCAGCTGGAGAAAAAAAGCCACAATCCTACTTGGAACTATTTCCAAGTAAGTACTTCATTTGCAAGCATCACCTATCCTGACGACTCGGATACTACTGCGCTGGCAATGACTGTACTGGATGATGTCCCAAGGGCGGAAAAGCTTCGCGCCAGAGACGAGATACTGTCGCATTTGAACCCCGACGGAATTCCAAATGTATGTTTCGCGAGTGTTGATATTTCTGGTGTTGATCTTCCCATAGTGTTGGCTCAGCAAAAGCCGTCCCCGGTTCTGTCATTGTATATGCGCCAATGTCTTTCGCTTTTTTGTCGTCAATGAATGGAGTGACAGGCTTCCCGGTGTCTACCAATACCTCTGTAGACTCCTCGAAACAAGAGCCTACCTACATGGAAGCCGCTACTATAAGATTCCCGACTGGTTCCTTTACATTCTATCTGATTTGTGTGCAAGGCGTCCTTCTGATCCAAAACTACAAACAATGAGAGTCTTGCTTATCGAGTGCGAATATGAGCGCATGGGCTGTAATAACAATATCCTTGGGGCAGCGATGAGAGTTCTGAGCGCTCAATCTCTTGGCCTTCAGAACAAGAGGGACCTTGAGCTCTTACTTGAGAGCCAGCAACTCGACGGAGGTTGGGAGCTGGCGTGGTTGTACCAATACGGTAGTACATCGCTCAAGATTGGGGGCCGAGGGGTTGTAACAGCCATGGCCATGGATGCGATTCGGCGTGCATGTATTTGAACTGGCTCGGGACTCAGTTTGGCAGATAAAGTGTAGTAGGAACCGGATCTGTTTCGCGACTCGATATTCTGTTCGTGCAATAATAAACTATCTTCAATAAGATACAAGTCAGGGAAAGCGGGTTGATCCCAGATCTCCTCAGTGTGGCCACTTTGAACCGCGGTTGAGTAGTAAAATAACTCACCAATTTGACTATGGTGGTAATGTCTTGGCAACTATTCCGAAAATCCTTTGCTGGAGTTGACTGTGGAAACCCTCGGTAGTGATTGAACCGAGCTAAGAATTGAGGGGAAAGCTGGCATCAGGTGACTGACTCAATCTCGGAGTTTGGGCCGAACAATGATAGTTGAGTTATTAAAGCATCCCAACTCAAGACAATTCGAGAATTGACTAGGCAGACTCGACCATGTTTGAAGAAAAGATAGTCGACTTTGAGGCCTCAGCTGGTTCACTTTCGCTGGTTGGCGCTTCGATCGTGGTCAGCCAATCAGATTATCCAGGAATTATACGTGCCGCAAGAGACCTGGCCCAGGACTTTGCGCGTGTGACCAACGGGACCCCCAATCCCTTGGTTCTGATCGATTCTGAGGCAGATTATCAAATTATTGAGACAGAATCGGCAATTCTCATCGGCAGCATCGGCGCAAGCAGCCTTATAAAGGACTTGTCGCAGCAAGGCAAGCTCAATACTCAGGCTATCGGTGGGAAATGGGAGTCTTTCAGTACAGGTCTTGTTGATAAGCCATTTGGGGCTTGCAATAGAGCTTTGGTGATATCAGGTAGTGATGAGCGAGGTACCATCTTTGGCATATACACCCTTTCCGAACAAATCGGTGTCTCTCCGTAAGTATGTCTATTATCTCGACCACTCTTGACTAATTCGGCTCAGATGGTACTGGTGGGCTGACGTGCCACCCAAACACCATCAGAGTATCTATGCAATCCAGAAGCAGACCATTCATGGCGAACCGTCGATACGCCATCGTGGTATCTTCCTCAACGATGAAGCCCCAGCTTTGACAGGGTGGGTCAGAGAAAAGTTCGGGGAATACAATTCGAAATTTTATGTGACGGTGTTTGAGCTACTCCTTAGACTCAAGGTAACACAGGCCTATTTAATCACTATGTAGACCTGCTAATTTGTCACAGGCCAACTTCTTATGGCCAGCTATGTGGCCTGGCTATCCCAACCCGGGAGCATCATTCTTCACCGATGACCCACTGAACCAAAAGCTGGCGGACGAATATGGGATCGTCATCTCAACGTCCCATCATGAGCCCATGCAGCGTCTATCAAACGAGTGGTTTGAAGAGAACCCGGATGGAAGCTGGAACTGGTTAACCAACAAGCAAAAGATCACTGAGTTCTTCGAGCATGGCGCTAGTCGAGCCAAGAATTGCGACTCCTACTTCACCCTCGGTATCAGAGGGGAATACGACAAGAAGATGGCAGCTAAAGATCCTGCGGCTGTGGTCCAAGATGCTATTGAGACTCAACGCCAGGTCATTAATAAAGTCTATGGTCATGAAGACGCTGTACCTCGTGAGTAGTAAGGTTTGTGTAGCACGAATTCTCTAATCGCCATGTAGAACTGTTTGCTATCTATAAGGAAGTCCAGTCGATGTTTGAGACGGGTCGACTGAGGGTCCCTGACGATGTCACTCTGCTTTTCCAAGATGACAACTTTGGTACAATCCGCCGACTTCCCACATTGGAAGAGTCAAAGAGGAAGGGCGGAGCAGGTGTAAGCATTTCCACTCGCCAGTCGAACATTCACTAACGTTTCAGGTTTACTATCATCTCCAATATGTTGGGGACCCTCGCAGTTACAAGTGGATCAACACAAATTCTCTGGTATGTTCGACGAGTCAAATCTACACCGGCTACTAACACAGCTTCCAGGGCAAAGTATGGCATCAGCTACTGCAGGCCTATCATCACAACGCCAGGCAAATCTGGGTCTTTAACGTGGGCGATTTGAAACCTCAAGAGATCCCGATATCCTTCGCCATGGCCTTAGCTTGGAACGTTGATAGCATCAAACATGATGGTTTACCAGAATTCTTTCGCCAGGCCGCTGAGCGAGAGTTTGGCAGCGATTTAGCTAAAGAAGTTGGGTCAATATGGCACAGACACGATCGGCTCCTGGCTTTGAGAAAGCATGAGCATATTGAGCCCGAGACCTTCTCCATTTTGCATTACAATGAAGCAGACTGCATCTTAAACCGTTGGAAAGAGCTTCTCGAGCATTCAGAGAAGGTGCACGGTTGGATATCTGACGGAGCAAAAGCAGCTTCGTTCCAGCTTATCCTCCACCCAACCAAAGCATCATACATTTACAATGCCCTGCGGATCAAGCAAGCACGCAACAATCTGTTTGCTAGACAGAGACGAAACTCGGCTAACAAGATCGCGCACGAGGTTCTGAGTTTGTTCGACGCCGATTTTGATCTGGCAGAAGAATACCATGGCCTTCTCGATGGGAAGTGGAACCATATCTTGATGCAGCCGCATTACGGATACGAGGATACTTGGCATGCTCCATCTCGTGATATGATTGGTGGCCTATCTTTTGTTCAGCGACGACAGAACTCGAATCCCATCGTTGGACAGATGGGTGTTGCTGTTGAAGGCCATGAAGGTGTGCGCGTAGGTCGAATTAACGAGGAGTCTGAGCGGACTCATCCGAGTCGACGGGATCTAGTGCCTGGTCTCACACTTGGGCCTATGAGCCGCTATGGGCCAGATACCAGGTGGTTTGACATCTTTACTCGAGGGGTTCCGTCTATCAACTGGTCGATTTCAACTCGCCATTCCTGGATCGTCCTTACGGAGCGCTCGGGAGTGTTGGTACCTGGTCAAGATGACATCAGAGTTGAGGTTTCCATACAGTGGGACCAGGTGCCGGATGACTTTCGAGAAGAAGTACTAATTGATATCCGGTCCCAAGAGGGCGACTTTGAGCAGGTACATCTTCCCATTGACGGCCAGCGAGTTCCGGATTCGTTCAAAGGTGGTTTCGTGGAATACGATGGCTTTGTTTCCATTCCTGCAACAGATTGCCAGGTTGAGCTTCCATACGTGATCCTTCCTGACGCCGGCAGGCTGGAAACTGGAAGTCTTACTCTAATTCCAGGAACCAAGACCAATGTCTGTATCCCCGACGTTCAGTACCCATTCTATCTTTTTACAAAAGTCCCCAAAGCCTCACTCGTGTTATACTTTGGCACTACACTGGACTTGTCGTCAGAAGACATATTATCTTACACCTTTCAGCTGGGCGGTGGTGAAAGACAGACTTATCCTCTTCAAAAGAGAACGCCCGAAAGCGAAAAGAACGCTGCCGACAAGGGTTGGGCATCGGCTGATGGCTGGTTCTTTGCTGCTTCGGACAACGTGTGGGTACGAGAGCATGAGCTGTCGGACTTGAACGAGGGTGTACACACGTTGGGTATCAAGCTGGGACACGCGAACATGTTGCTGGAGAAAATTGTGATTAACTGTGGAGGAGTCTCCAAGAGCTATTTGGGACCACCTCCCAGTCTTCGAAATACATGATCACATAGGCAAATAGATAGATTATATAAAGGCATCATATTGTACTATGATTTTAGAAATTATTTTATACAAATAAGCTCGAGACTAATCGTCTTACTAGCAGCGCCATTCTATATTTGGTCTGATGTGTACATCGAAGCATATCCC
>JAAGWP010000345.1:0-64640 GCA_013266165.1 Fusarium graminum
CCCCCTGATGGCTTACCCCGGACTGGGTTCTCGGTCATGGATTACGCCTGTTCGCTTTGCCTCGGGGATTGGCGGTGATGGGAGGCTGCTGAGAGGTTACAGGGCCCTTCATGTCTCTGTGCTCGGTCCACGGAAAGGACATGTCAGGTATGTAGAGCAACACACTTGAAGTCTGGACCGTCACCTCCTCCTCCAGATTGGAGGCGAGGGTGACGAGTCTTTACCAACCCAATCCATGTCGGCCCCCGGATTTCCCATCGAAATGGTTCAGCATGATCCCTGCTTGCACTTGCAGGAGACTAGCTGCAACTTTGTACGCTATTGGTATATTCCGTCTTAGTCCTGGTACTTGGTCTCCTTGACAAGACGACCCTTTCCCCTCTTCAGTCTCTCCATTTCCCGTCTTCACCATTCTTATCCACATAATCCTCCTTATCAATACTTCGCCCCGTCTATCTGTTTATCTTCTTTTTAGTCAGGCTGCTGAGATATTCGCTTCTCCTCACTTCAGCTTACTTCGGACCCCGCCGACGTTTTGCTTTGGTCGCATATTAGGCCCCCACTTTCGCTTGACGGCTATCACGCCAGTTATTCCCAGTATTTGAACCTCTACGCTTGTAAGTCCACGGCTGTTTAAGACGAGCTGGACTTGGGAGAGGCAACTCAGGTATCCGTGATCTTCTTACCGTTATCGCACAACAAGATTGGGATCAAACAAGTCACATTGGCTCAGTTGAAGTCATTCCCGGACAATACAAGGATCCAGGTTCTGCACGCATCATCAGATTCAACATAAGATACTGCTCTCGAATCGAATCATTGTTTGCGAAAGCATTAGGGCTCTCAAACAGAGATTTATATTGGGTCAAGGTCTGTCTTATTCGACCACAGCGTTTCCTCTCATCGATGTGGACCTGTACACGAACTGGTTAAAGCGCATGGATCGGACGAGGCAGCTTTGATACCACACAAAGCTTCTTCCTCCCCTCAGACGAAGCGTAAGCTGTCGTAATGGAGGTAGGAGCCAATAGACAGAGCTCAATCAATTTGCTTGAGCCGTGGCGCTGCCACACAACAGGCGGTTGCCACGATGATCTTCCTATACCTTCACAAGATCTCACCTCGGACGACTTGGCCCAGGTACCTCGATGTTCTGCTCCAGATCCTCTATTCGAGGCGTTGATGGGAGATTCAACTTTCCGCAAAGTTAGACATTTGGCAGACATGGGAAGTCCTCCACAAAGAGACCCGGGATCAGAAACACGAACACCACCGCCAAGATTTGAAGCTCCGTCGGGCTTCTCTTTCTCTCCAGCAGATGGCACAAGCAGCGGATCGAGCTCTCTGGACATACGCCGAGAATCTACACCGTGTCCTCCCTGCGGAGTAAAACGAATACGTTGTCTATCCGATGTTGATGGCTTAAATACAGCTGATCTGAGTGTCAAGAAACGACGCCTTCGCGCCGATCTCATCACCAGTCGTCTTTCGCAGCCATACTCCCAACCAGCAACACATATCCTTAACAGAGAAGGCCAAGAGGCTGGCGATAAGCGATTCTTGAAGATGGCTACGTCGGTGGATATGACACGGAGGATCGCACATCTTCAAGCAACCTCTTTTCTACGCTTCTCGACCATGAACTGTCTCCGGAAGAGGCTGAGTCTGGGACAGTCGGCTGCGGAAGGGAAATGGCACGAGCAGGAGATCGCTGCTATCACACTGAAAGCCACTGGGAAATCCAGCCTAAGACATCAAAGTCTCCAGGATTCGTCGGCTGGTAAATCTCTCATGATCTCGCCGACTGGTACAGGAATCACTGGGCCTTCGGCTATCATAGTGCCAAGGGGTTCACCACAACACCAGCTACCCCCTAAACTTTTTCAGCCTTCAAAACCCACGACATGTCGATTGTCCAATCCCGTGGCCCTCCCTCTTCCAGTCAATGACGTTGCTGCAACCAAGAACCGCACATCACCGCGACTCTTCCCTATACGGTCCCCAGAGCTACGGCCCACATCACATTTGCCTTCGCTGGACGACCTGGAAGAAGACGGTTTCGCATACATGCATCCAGCAAACGACGACTGGGATGATGTGGGCGATGATCAAGAAAGTGTATACTCCGACTTCAGTGTTTTGTTTGGGCAAAGCAATGAAGACACTGGCGATGAGGAAGACAGGTCATATGAAGAGTACCTGGATGAGCTCGATGGCATCTGCTGGATGTCAAGATAGTTGAGCAAGTTATGCAGAGCCGTCTCTGAGTGTACTATGGAACATTTAACAGATTCATGTAAAATATATGAAGACTGGGAGGAAAATATGTAGTTAATCTGTCTATATACGGCTTCTTTAGAAGCGCCATCCAACTACAAGGCTGGGAAGCTGAAAAAAAGGATATACTGGCTTGTACTATTGATCGACCAGCTACTAGGAGGATTGCATATATAACAACGCAAAGCAACGGGCGACGGATCGTCATAACAAATGCAGTTCCATTCATTGTCTCACACTTAGTTTCGAGGCTCTATCGTTCGCGATGTCGCACATCGCCTACAAATGTCCAGTTAGCAACTGAGTACTTGGAAGGAGAAATGATCCATACCTGCAGCGCCTCATCAACCTCTTGCGCAAAGTCGCCCCTTGCAATTCTAGCTCTCATGTTCTCCATAATTTCAGGCCTGCCCCGTCCATTCACAAAGACGACATAACGAAGACCTGGAAACTTGTCTTCGTACTCCTTGTTCAGCTTGGCCAACTCCTCGCCCTGGCCTTGTAAATTGGCCTGCTCTGCGACTGACTGCGCAGATTCGACCTTCTTAGCCCCTAGGCGCGGGTGAGATCCGAGGATAGAGAGAAGAGCCTTGTCCGGACTGGAGGAGGAGCTGGAGGATGCGAGTGAGAAGAGGCGAGTTTTGCAGGCCGCGATTAGCTCTTGGTAAGATGCATATTCAGAATTTCGCAAGACTGGAATGAGATTCGAGTGAATCTCTGGGCTTGGTTCGAATAAGAGATCTAAAGTCTTGATCTGCTCGGCCTCGCCTGCTACGCGGAGGGCCTGGGGCTGAGGGAGGGCCATGGTGTAAGTTGAGGTTAGTTAACGTTGGTGCCCAATAACACAACAAGTATGCAACCTCTAATTGAGAAACAATCTTCCCAGGATATACAATTATATCAGTCAAGTATTGTACCAACAGTCAATCAATTTCAGTTATCGGATCCCGGAGACATGCGAAGTCACTCTCATCGGTGCTCCCCGCGTTGAAGCATGCATCAAGATGTCGGGCGATAAGATATCATGAGGTTTATCTTATCTTATCTTATCATCCCGTGATTCGCAGCTCTGGTCAGTGCACAGGCCCCTAGACCGGCAAAATCTCGACTAGGCGATTGTCGTCGCAACAGAGCTTCGAGACGACGAGTTGCGCTATACCTAACGACAAGCAATTAAATGCTCCACGAGCTCAAAATCGCAGTCGCAATGCTTTGTGGAAGTAAGTTGCGCACAACTCATCATTGATAAAAAATAATGTGCTAATGTCTTTACAGTTTCTGGAGAGGCTCCTCAAGAGCCCGTCGTGTCTAAGAAGTCCGGTGTGTATATCAACAAGATTGACGCGCAGCATTTCGTAGCTAACCCAGCGGCAGGCATCGTGTATGAGAAGCGACTTATCGAGCAATACATCAATGAGCATGCCACCGAGCCTGATTCTGGCGAGGCTTTAACCGCCGAAGACCTCCTCCCGATCCATTCGTCGCGTATTGTCCGACCGCGTCCTCCCACCCTAACATCCATCCCTGCCCTTCTCGCGACCTTTCAGAACGAATGGGATGCCCTCGCCCTAGAGACATATAACATCAAGGAGCAGCTCGCGCGCACTCGGGAAGAGCTCGCCACAGCACTATACCAGCACGATGCCGCTGTACGAGTTATTGCAAGACTCACGAGGGAACGAAACGAGGCCAGAGATGCTTTAAGCAAGGTTACTGTGACAGGAGTCGCAGCCGATGGCGATTCTATGCAGGTTGATAGTGTGGAGAAGCTGCCAGAGGAGCTTGTTTCTAAGGTGGACGAGACTCATCAGACGTACGTGGCCGTTCGACATATACAGAATTTCCAGCTAACATGGTGTCCAGACTATCAAAGGGTCGCAAGAGACGTCCCGTTCCTGAGGGTTGGGTCTCCGGTGAGGAGATTTCAGCTTTCCAAAGCGCGGCTACACACTCTCTTCCCGTACCCGATGCCACTGCTCTTAGCGTTGGAGGAGCCAGCGCTGCTATTGGAGGTTTGAAGGGACAAGCAGTCATCTACTCTACTACTGAGGATAACGTTCAGCTGTCAATCTCAGTGGAGGAGCCTATTACGGATACTGCTTGGGCCGAAGCTGGTGTTGCATTTGCGACTGGCCAGGGAAGTGTCAAGGTCTTCCAGGAGGGCAACCAGGTTGCTTCCCTGAGTGAGCATGCCGGTGCCGCTACAGCGCTGAGCCTCCATCCCTGTGGTGATATCTTGGCATCTGTCGGTACTGATAAGAGCATTGTGTTCTACGACTTGGTCGCACAGAAGCGTGTCGCTCGCGCTTACACCGACTCTGGTAAGTTCCCTGTCGGTAATTGCATGATAATCTGCTAACACTTTCCAGCTCTCACATCTTGTGCGTTCCACCCCGACGGCCACCTTTTTGCCGCCGGTACCACTTCAGGTGACATCAAGCTTTTCATGACCAACACCCTCGAGCAAGCTGCTTCTTTCAGCCTCGGCGCCCCTATCCAAGCTATCAGCTTCTCCGAGAACGGCTACTGGTTCGCGGCTACAGCCAAGGGACAGACTATGGTGACCATCTTCGATCTACGCAAGGAGGGAGACGCCGCGGTGGCCAAGGTTCTCGAGACTGGCGGGCCGGTCCAGTCCCTAGCCTGGGACTTCAGCGGACAGTTCCTCGCCACAGGCGGAGCTGCTGGAGTGACTGTCCAACAATATGCCAAGTCCAGCAAGAAATGGAGCGAGCCTTTGAAGAATTCTACACCTTCCGTCGCGGTTCGATGGGGAGAGTCTGCAAAGCAGCTGGTGACAATCAACGGCGAGGGTGTAGTCAGTGTACTTGCAACAAAGGAATAGACTATGGCGGATTTAGATATAACTGCATAGTGAAAGAAGACGGCTGGATGATTCCCTGGTAATCCTGTATTATAGACCTGCAACAACGGGTCGAAGCAAAGCACAAAGAGTGGTGTTTGAAAATTGATAATTATGGCCTTGGTTTTTCTTATATACTTTCATGGGTAGTTTGAACTTCAAAACACTGGACGTTTGTACAGCCTAAGAGCCTCAAACAGTCGGGTGGAGCTTGTTCCAGGCGTCTTTAACCCCTTGTAGTGCAGCCTTGACGCCTGTTGTTAGTGGCTCTTGGCGGGGTAATCGCCGGGACCCAGTGCAGGGTATTGGGCGCTACCAGGTCCCGTCGTCACATGGGGAGTGGTGTTGCATCAACCTTCAATCAGCGACATTCAAATTCTACTCCCTTCAACTTCCCCAACTTCGACAACCACTAGCCTTTACAAACAAGCACCTCCGCGACACGACGTAGACGTCCACCAATATCCCGCGAGCCCTTTCTTTACGCCCATGGTATAACTACGACCCGCTACGATAGTGTTGGCACCTGCATTACTTCCCTACGAGGCTATCGCCACACTGTTTTTTGCTTCACCTACTGCACTGTTCACTCACTTTAAAGCTTCCGATCCTTCTGGGATGCTTACACATTGACTGCATGCACTGTGAATACGATATACTCGGCTTTCCGCTGCATCTCATAACATTAGCCACACGTACCTCGATATCTCCGATACGAAACCTCACTCCTCCGTATGCCCAGCATGGCCGATAATAGCGACGACTTTCTCGAGATGCTCGACGAAGAGGATTTGATAGAGCTACAGGCCAACTCTGTCAGGAATCAGAACAATTCTGGGCAATTGTTTCTCCCGAACCCATCAGCACCCGCTGCATTTCCTACACATCGGAGGGTTCAACACGTCCAGCGTCATTCACGAAGAAATCGGTCCTCGTTGCCACCTCAACAACCACAACAACCACAAGAGCCTGCGCCCGTCATCGACCTCACAGAAGAGCCGGATTCCCCCGTTTTGTTACGGGCTGCACCAGCACCAGCTGCCGGGACAGCTGTAAGGAACCCGAGAAGAACAAATTCACAGCGAATATCACCACCTCAGTTATCACGGACAGATGGTACATTCGTTGGTCGCACCGCGAGTGTAATCGATCTTACTGTGGATTCACCCGAAGAAGAACGACCTCGCAATTATTCAATGAGGGCTGCGCGCGTGATCCCTTTTGCAGATGAGTTGATTGAGCTGGAAATTATAAGTCAACGACCTGCTCTGGGGGCTCTTCCTAGTTTTGCTGCACTTGGTCCACTTAGAAGATTGGCTGGTATTCTTGGTAGCGCCAGTTTCACTCAACCCAACCTCGATATATCTCGCAACGCCTTTGCTCGACAGCCGAGCCCTAAGCCAGCCATGGAACTACCTCCTCCTGCTCGGGAAGGGTTCTCCCGCAATACCTGCACCGACCCCGAAGAGCCAGAACGTGTTGTCATATGTCCAGCATGCAATGAAGAGTTGGCCTATGACCCGTCAGGCACAGCAGCGGCGAGTTCAGTTGGGAGCTCCAAAGGGAAACGAAAGCGAGCACCTGGAGAGCATCACTTCTGGGCTGTGAAGAAGTGCGGACATGTGAGCTTTATAGTCCCAAGGTTGACTTTACAATGAGAACTAACTTCTACAGGTCTATTGTGCCGACTGTTACGAGAACAGAAGACCTTCCAAAACGAACCGCGATGGCGCAGGCTTTCGCGGTCCCAACGGGCAGCTCCCTTCCGGCTCAACCCCCGATATTCGATGTGTGGTCGAGGGTTGCGACAGTAAGGTAGCGACCAAGACAGAATGGGTGGGGATTTTCCTTTGATATCTTTGCTAAAACCTCGCTTGCGGATGAGAGTTGCGCAAATGAGCTCATGATTGACGAAAGGGGTACTGCGAGCATAGCATTGGCGTTTGGACCATAATTATTAGACACTTTTCTTCCAAGTCAAGTGATAGGCGAAGGGGTTTCTTTTACAACACAGCGGTGATATCACAGGATTTCAGGGGCAAAGGAGTCGGAGGCAAGAATGGTGACTTGATCATAAATAGAACAAGTCGATAACCAACATTTTGATCCCTTGTCTATCATGGAAAGTAATATTCTGAACGCCGTCGCTATGAAATGAGTAAAAATCACGTGCTGCCACCGACCCTCACCAAAAAGGGTGATCTTCCAATAATCAAGTCTGTACCTCCTGATGCATGTTGCCTCAAACTCCAAACATAATCTTATGCCCTGTCATGTCATGATGCTATTTGCTCCCATCGGTACTCGTCATCCAAGGTGTCGTGTCTATCGTCAGACCATTAGTTCATACGCTAGGTCATCCACCCATTCACCGCCGTATGATTCTTGCGAAGCACTAAGTGCGAAAGGCTCTTGTGGTGGCGGTTGGTTCTCTTTAGTTTCTTGCTGTCGTGCTGGTGAAGATTGTTTCGTCGTTTCCATACCCAATTTAGGGGTATGCGTATTGATGTTGGGTATGTTATATCGTGTCGGTGACATCTTTGAAGGTGGTCGTTGAGGTTGTTTCGGTGTTTCTATACGTGCCGCTAAAGGTGTATTGGTTTGAGGCTTCTCCTTTAGTGCAGGTGACGTCTTGAATAGAGGTTGTCGAGGATGGTTATGTTGATTAATTTGTTGAGGCCTAGAGAAAACAGGAGGTTTAGAGATCGACGTTGGTGGTCTTTTCACAGGTTCACGCGGGTTGCCTGTGCTGCGGCTCTCGGTCTGAGCTTGCTGGACCATACCGGCCTGAACACGCGATCGCTCTCGTTGTTGTATCTTTTCACGCGCTGCCGAGCGGCGGCTTCGCTGAATAGCAAGACACATTCGCTCATGCGAGCCGGAAGAGGTAAAGAAGCGTCTGGGGGGTGGCGGAGGCGAGTCTGAGACTGGATTGAGGGTTGGTAAAGGGTGCTGTTCTACGGGTTTTTCTGGTTCTTCGTCTGAGAATTCATCTTCCTCTGTGATGGGCGCAAGGTGCAGTGGTGCAGATGGCATAAGGTCGTCGTCCGGTTCTTCATCAAGTTCACGGGCTTGTTGAGTAGATGATGGGAAGAAATCGTCCAGGTTGAAGAGTATAGCTTGCGTACTCATGGGAGGTTCGTGATGAGGCGGAGTTGGAGTTCGTTGTTCCGGATTGGGCTGCGGCTCTAAAAGTAGAGGTGACTTGTCGAAGGGTTCTGATCGAGCAGGACGATGCAGGCCTAGATCTTCCGCGTAGCGGTTTGGTATGGGTCTTATAGTATCGCCTGACAGCGGTTTCGGTACATGTGACTTCGATTTGGGCGAAGATACACATGCCGCCTCGGGATCTTTACTCTCGTTGGATTTTGACCTGTCCATTGCTGCTTCGATATCCTCAAGTATTCCCAGAGCGAAATCCTCCTCGAAATCCTCAAAATCCGCATCCAGCTCATCTTCCATCCCTTCTAGCTCGGTTTCCGGTACTAGTTGTTTTGGTGGCGGTGATTCTGTTTCAAGCTCGGCCGGTGGCACTTCGATACGTTCCGCTATGCTTTCCTTTACTTCTTCTTGAGGAATTTCGTTGTTCGGTTGTTCCATCAAAGGCTCCAGTGGTTCATTCCGAGTCATAGTTTCCATGCCTTCATCAAATGACTCCTCGTCTTCCTCTTGTATATTGTCCAGTTTTTGCATCTTCAAAGCAGGTTTTTCTGGCTCATTTTCTTTGGCGCTTGTTGTGTCGTCTGGGGCGCTGTTTTCTCCCGTTGCCGCATCCGCTCTCTCGACATCCTTTTCACAAGAATCCCTCTTCTTCGCAGTTCCATTACCCCTCACAAACCACGAGATGGTTTCCTGACTCGGTCGTACATTAACGGTGGGCAATCTCTTCTTACGTTTCGCTTCCTTTTCTGCTAGTTCCTTCTCTTTCTTTTTGTCGCGCGCTATCTTGGCCTTCGCTGCCGACTTCTCTCTTTCAAATTCCTTTTTGATCCGTTCCTGTTCCGCTTTTTCCTGTTTCCAGGCCTCGGCCCGTGAGAGTTTTGGTCCTTTGTTGGCCGCCTTGTATTCCTTGCGGACTTGTTTCGAGGTCATAGGCCGTAAGGGCGGTTTGTCGGGTGAATCTGCTCGACCCGGAAACTGCGGGATGAGCGTAAAGGTTCGTTGGCCCATCCTGAACTTAAGGGAGACATCGGACCAGGGCGCACAATGAGCGATGACGGACTAGATGGATGGTGGTTGATGAAGTGGGTTCGAACGCGTGGGGATGGCATGACGCGAGGTGGAAACGAGGTCACGTGTGCCCATCAATAACAACATGTACCATAGAACGACCAATTCATACGGCATTGAACAAACTGTAGCAAGGGGTTGGGAGCTGCTCTTATAACATCTGAGCTCTGTGCATTTGTATTGTTATGATGTATAATCTACTTCTCCAGAGGCTCAACAGTAGGATCCCAAGCACAGGGACTGTAATCACTAGTCGCCAGGTCTTCCACCTCTTCCTCGGAAAGTTCGAAATCGTACAGCTGAGAGTTTTCCACCATTCTTGATGGAGTTACACTCTTCACAAGGGGAACATATCCCCTCTGTAAACTCCACCGGAGTAGGATTTGTGCTGGTGTCTTGCTGTATTTGTCCGCAAGGGCTTTGACTTTGGGTTCTTCAAATCGCTCACCACGCACAATGGGGCAATAAGCCTCGACTGCGATATTACGGTCCTGGCACCACTTGGCGATTTCGGGTCGTGTAAGCCAGGGGTGTACTTCCCACTGTCCTACAGAAATGACGCCCCCCTTGCCTGCTCCATGCTCAGCCTCTAGCTCTTTGATGTACGCCTCCAATTCGTCCAGATGCTGAACGCCATAGTTGGATACGCCTAGTGAGCGCACCTTGCCAGCTTCAACGCATTCAACGAGGGCTTTCCATGCGCCTTTACGAGCATCAGGTCCTCCGTAAGGGGCGTGGATCAGAACAAGATCGAGATAATCGAGCTTCGTTTCATGGAGGGCGATGTCCACCTGTTTATGAGCATTCTCGTAGTTAAGGGGAAACTTTCTGGTGAATATCTTGGTAGTAAAAAAGACTTCTGAGCGAGGGATGCCAGATGCCTGGATTGCTGATGCACAAGGGCCTTGGTTGTTATATCCTGAAGCGGAGTCAATCTGAGAGCATCGTTAGTGAACAGAACCGCATGTGGCCAGTGAGACTTACATGACGGTAGCCTATTTCGAGAGCCTTCTTGCAAACATCCGGAGCTTGTTCAACAGGGCTAAATAGAACGGTTAGAGTGCATGATGTTTCTGGAGCATTACGTGCACCTACATCTTGTAGGCCTAAGCACTAGAGTTAGCACACATCAGACTAAAGATTGAGCGGATTGCTTACTCCGTAGCCAAGAAGAGGTATCTGGTAGCCCGAGTTGAGCTTTCTGGTAGAGTTGAGCGCGAGTTTGGAGGCCATTCTCAAAGACATGAATAGGTTGTTTGAATATGTCGTTGGTTGATGCTAATGGTGAATGAGGGGTAGAAACTGAGACGACAAATCACTTATATACTGCTACTGGCTCGCTGGGCGCAACTTCGCTTTATCAATCAAATGTTGTGAATAGGGTTTCGGAAATCGGATTTAAGGCTCAACGCGAGAATAGTTCCTGTCGCGTCAATTGTCGATCTGATAAGCACAATGGATTATCATGATTATCGTGATGATCTGCGGTGACGTTTGGACCTGAGAGTACCCTGTCGGCTCATGAGCCGTTGTGCCATGTGGAACCATTTACCCATTCTGCATCTATGCTTTGCAAGATCAGAAGCGAGAACTCAATAATCTATTTCAAGAAGTGGAAATCACTCTTTGTATCTACGGAATGTCATGAACTCCGTTGCTCAATCCCGCAGCTATTTCCTAAGTATCTAAAATCCGTGGTGTGGGGAACCATTTACATCTAGGATGTCCACAGTGTTGGTCACTTATATCAAGATGAGCGCAAAAAAGTGATTCGTATGATTGCTGAACGACTCTATACATTCTCGACAGAGTTTGACACATGGCAATAGGTTATTAACCCTGAAGTCGTTCAGGATAGCATACCAGAAGCTGGAGGCAAAATGTCAAATCTGGTCGGTAGTATAGGGTAACCACGATACCATGAACCTCTTCATTCATATTTCATTTATTCTTTTTTTCCTTCTTTTATCTTTCTTTGACTAAATGACACTGTCTTCCATGCTGGGAACTCCACTGGCCTCGTTATCTTCATCGTCATCGTCCTCGTCAAGATCCAGCATGGGGTAATTCAGGATGGCAGCAATATCACCCAGCATTGTCAATCGCTGTCCACTCTCATGGTCACTGCTAAGGACTCTCGCCTCACCGCCATCCTCTCGTACCTTTTCGACCAGGGCGACGTACTTCTTGCGAAGAGCAAGATCTTCACTGCGGAACAGCGAGTTGTTAACCAGCAAGACACCACCGCCAGGACCCACGGCGCCGTCGTTGACAGCTTTCTCGACGGCAGATGTTCCGTACCATGCGCGTCCGTCATCTAGTTTTAGCTTGTCGAAGAATTGGTCGACATACTGCGTCTCACGGGCGAACTTCATGTTCTTCATCTTGGCCAGAACCTCGGGGCTCTTGAGAATCTCATTGAGACTGTGGACATGACCAGAGTTGGAGTGAACCACGATGGCCTGCTTAGCTACAGCTGTAAGCACCTTATCTGCCTTGTCACGGCCTTGATTGGAGATGTACTGCTTGAAATCCCCTGCCACAAAGCCCGGACTGGCCAGTAATAACGGCCGTGGCTGAGTGAAGTCCATGGTTCGTAGAAGAGTTGATAGTGTCTTTTCGTAGAAGCGGCGCATACCTGCATCTTGATCGGATGCTAAGTCACGCTTCTTGGGGATTACACTCTCAATACGAACCTTGAGGACGGTTCGGAATTGTGTGATAAGACAGATGTTGGCAAGTCCTTCTTGCATAACAACAGCTGCCACTGCGCCATCCTTATCGTCAGACAGGCTCTCTTGTAGAGTAGCTCTGGCAACAGAGTCCCACCCCTCTGGCTTGATGACAGTGAATGGTCGGTTGACCTCCAGGTCGAGTGTGTGATGAGAGCCTAGGTTGACATAGGGGTTCTCTGCAACGACAGTACCAGAAACGCGGAGTGATGAGATGATAGGGTCGAAGAAAGTGGACTTGACTTTGATAGCCAGTTCGGTGTGGACACGCTCAGAGGCCGTGCTTCCGGTGTTTGAAGTTGTAACTACTTTCCGGATTGCATGAGCATGGATAATGTCCCCAGAGAGGATGAGGTTGTATGCATGCCACTATCAACGATGTTAGCGACTTGTCTCAAAGGAAGAAGCGGTGAAAATCGGACAGGATCGGAACGTAAGGTGGCTCGCAGTGAAAAACATGTGGTGCAAAGTGAATGCAAGACGAGAACATGTAGTGAGTTGAGATGGGGAGGGTGTGATAACCATGGAGGGGGAGGGGTAACAATAGAGACAGAAACAGGGTCCAAGGATCGATGGAGAGAAAACAACCCACGAGACAAGGGGCATAAACTTAGAAAAGATGGGAACAGGGGCGGCTGACCATATCTTCGGGATCTTCGGGGAGGAGAGAGACGGTCTCGTCCTCGAGGGTCTTGGGGACCTTGCGTGAGACTAACTTCATCTTGGTGCTTCCGTGGCTGAAAGCTGAAATGTGAGGATGTGAAGCTGGATCCTCAAGCCTCGGACCTCGGTGAGTTTACGATAGCGACGAGCAACAAGAGTTGGCCCGTGTCTGGCAGATATTCAGGTGATTTTTCTTCTGGTGTTGTCTCACAAGAGCCGCCGTCGTTGGGACGATAATGGCCCAAGAGGGTGCAGTGCGGCTAAGACCAGTAGGGCTGGGCTGACCAAGACGGAAAAAGCCAAGACGGGGCAGAGTTTGAGGCTCAACGGTTGTTTGACAGGTTCATTAATCAGTGCTTCAATGAATATAGTACGTAGCTATCAGTTCACTGTAGTTACGGTAGTTGTTCGACACGGTAGTTGTCCGATACGGTAGTTGCTCTGCTGAGAATAGACTTCGTCTTTTCTTGGTGCTGTCAGGCACAAACAAGGATAAGTCGATGATGTCGATGCCGAATATCGATGTCGGGGTCGGTGATTGAGAATGGCCGGTGCCCGACGGGGTTTTGATCGAGTCCGTGGGGAACAAGTTTGTAAGGTAAAACAAGTTAGCAGCCACGGGGTTGGACTTTGCAAGAACCGCAAGTGGATAATTAGACGAGGATCGAAGTGCCAACTCCACACTTTTCGATGTTCGAGAACAGGTGGATCTTGTCTAACCGCCGGAGACTAGAGAGGTCCGCGGATACGGAGGTCGGACGAAAGACTACGACTCCGTGCTTTGCTGAATCCTGAAATCGGACTAAGGTTGACTTGATTTGCGTGGTTTTTTATTATGTTTCTTTCCTTATCCACTCATATTTTGTCTGTTCCACTGCGGAGTTTAACTTGAATCGTACAAGTAATAGGAATGAAACGATTTCCATCGCTTTGCGCCGAAGACTGGGGCAAGGTCGTAGCCTGCTTGTGACGACGGACTTGGCACAAACTTTGAAAACTCTGGAAGACCGGCACAAGACGATCCACGGAATTGCTGCATAGTCTTCTTGGCGATACGTATGCGCAGTACGTGTAACAGCCAGGCTTCCGTCGATGTGGTGCATTATTTGAAGGCAACAACCGAGATAATATTGCACAATGCTAGTACCAGAGGCATGTTCTGATCATTAGAGTATTTTTAAGCTCAATTTCGCCAAACCTTGAAACTCTGACTGGTCTGGTCTTTTTCCAAGTACCTGACGGCGATATGTGGCAAAAGGCACCCGCGTCATCATACCATGTGTCAATTGTCATTGCTCCTTTATTGTGATCATGTATATCAATTAACGAAAACATTAAACAAATAACGATAATAACATCCCTGAAGTATGTTGATCTGACGTCGTGCATCGTGATATCACAAGGCAGAGAAGTAGAGATGCTCCAGGCCTTGTAAAGAGATAGTCAACCCCTAGTCCACGTCAAGAGTCAACGACGTAGGCCCAGCATGTGAAATGTACGAGTGAGTCTGTGTCGATTTGCTGGTGGTCCTTAGTCCTTACATGGGTATTGTCTCACTTTATATGCATGCAACTCTCTCATCATTTGTCCCCTTGTCCATGGGCTAGACCTTTGGAGAGGATCCGTAGGTCCGTAGCGAAGATTGAAATACTCCCAGCATTCCTACTTTTACGATACATTGACCAAGTTTCGAGCTGTAACAGCCCTCGCAAAGATTCGTCAACGTATGCATTATTTGGTTATCCACCTGCCGTAAAGGGCTGCTAAACTCCTAGAAGCTGGGAACGTTCCTCGATTTCTGGACCTTTAAATCTACATGGGCTAGACCGACGTTAGATGCGTGGCATGGATGGTTGCTAAAGCTGGTGTTAGTCTTGTCTGCCCCCAAAAAGCAAACCGTCGCGAATACGCGGATGTACCTCAATTGGGTAGTCATCATGTATGTTTTGACACATGCATAGCCTTTTAGTCTTTGATGAGCTCAAGTGGCATGGCAAAGATATCAACAAATTAGTTGCAGTGCACGATTCAACATCTTTGGCGTCTACTGGAGTGGTTTGAATGGTATTTACGTGCGCTGTCTACAAGTAATCATCTTTTCCCTCCCTGTCGTCTACTGGTACCTTGCGGAGAGCCACTGAGCCGCAGGTTTGCATTGGACTATTACCATAAACGATCCGGGGATAATCAACTCTGGCCGATCACCCGGTCCTCCACTGTCTGCGATCAATTACCACGTACAGCAATGTATGACCTCAAAGTGCCATCAACTGTCAATGCGATTGTCAACATAGCCTATGACTAGTGGCAGCTCATTTACCAATTGCTGACCCCAAATGCCACTAGAAGTTGCCCTGCTGAAAGCCATCAACCTGCCAAACCAGCTCTGCCCTATGAGAACCAACTCACCAATACATCCTCTGTCCAGATCTTCGGCGCTTGAGGCTTGTCTTACCTCATTAGGATCCATTTCTCGCCCTTCCACTCTAGGATACCAGGCCGACATCCGGAAGAGGTGTGACAAGTGCACGTCTTTTCCCCTTGTCATCCTGTAATTCGATTCAAGAGACAACACAGCCCAGTCCAGATTCGGACCTTGCCCATTTCTCCAAAAGCCGGCAATGAGCTGCAGCTGCTGACAACCAGGGCATCCATCAGCTGCTCATCCCTTTGTCCATTCACAAAGGACCTGTTGCGTTTTCGCCATCCGATGATGCATCCCAGCCCTGGCCCGTGGCTCAACAAGCCAAAAGCCCCCTTCTTTCATCATCTCATCATACCAGTAACCTTTTATAACCCCTTTCTACTCCTTTCCCCCTCATAGCATGCGCCACAAGAGCTCCTACTTACACTAAACACTACTACTGGAGACAATATTACGGGCCCCTCATCGTTAATTCCAAGCCCCCACTCCGCTGTAAGTAGTGCCTGCCAGGCGCTGTCTGGTTGCTGTGCAGCGCTGTGCCCAGTACGCTACAGCCGCCAGGCCTAATACTGGATCGCATCCATCCATAGCATTTGTTCGTTTTCGCTTAAGTGCCTTGGTTTCATCAAGTTGGAAGGAGGAATCGATGGTTGTCTTTGCTACATATGCACATGATTCTTCTTTTTATTTTGAGTAACCAAAGAACACGATACAATACGCGCATCTATTTCACCGACATCCCTTCTCCTCTGTTACCACCTCCCTTGAATTACACTCTGTCCTGTTCTGTCATCTCATCCACTGGCAACTGTCTGACACGGCTATAACAGGACCCTCACTCAGCTGGAACGAACTAACATCCTCTACTGCATGGTGTGCCGAAGCGGACAGGAATAGGGATAGGGATAAGGAGACAACATTCGTCGAGGGCCTCATAACTGTCTGTACCTACTGTACCTGTGTACCTCCGTCCTCAAGTACTCCAACGTCTGCCTTGAGCCAAGCCTCCCAGCCTCGTCTCGGTCTTTCCTCTCTCACATTCGCTCTCGGACCCGTCGGATTTGACCTTGGATTCTCAGAGCTCGTCTACCCCGGTCGCCGCCACGCCCACTTCTCAGTGCTCACACCCCCACGAGCGCTCCAAAGTCCGTCAGCCAAGGCCACACTCTCGTTTTGCTCGGGTCGGGGACTGGACTCCCACAAGTTGCGTGAGGCCGACTGCCCGCGCAATCCGGTCTATCCTTTTCAATATTCTTTAGGTACTGGTTGCCCACACAGCATGGAATATGTCTGCCTTCAAGTCATCCTCTGCTGTTCGGGGCGAAGGTGGTTGGTCTCGACGACGCGACTCTTCAGCCCTTTCGACACTCCCGGAATCCGAGCCTCAGCTTCGTCGCCAGAGCCTCGCAGCTCGTTCTGATTCACAAGGTATGTATAATATATTTGATATGTATTTCTCAATATTGTCCCTCCCTCTCGCTCTGCGGCAGGCCACAATGGTCTGCTACGGGACCAACTAGGTGCATGTTTTCTAGTTCAGCTTATGCAGGGACTGGCCGCGACTGGAGCTTCAGATGTGCCTAATGACTTACTCACTGGCCAGTGCCGAGCCAGCTACTATCGTGACTACAATGCCATGTAAGCTGACAATTCATTCATAGGTGCCGGTGCTTCACTGGACCTCCCATCGAGCAGGCTCTCGAATACACAACCATCTCTATCCGGCTCTCAGAATGCAAAAGAAACAAAAGAAATTAAACCACCGTTCAAATCGAGTTCATCAGGCCCCCCTCCCAATGCTGGGCTCGATCCTTTGAGTACAGTCAGTGCTTGCAACTTGTTCGATATATGGTATCGAAGTATAGCTGGACCATAGCTGACCCGGGAGGATTTAGCAAATCTACTTGCGGACCAACAGTAACGCTGCAGAGCCTACTATCGCGCAACGCCTATTAAACCAGGGTCGTCCCGACAGCCCTGCAAAAGATAACCTCCAGAGGCAAAGCTCCGAACTTAGCAAGTCGCCCAATACTGCCCAGGATTTAAGTAAAGACCGAAGGTGCGCATATCTCCATTATAACCTCAAGCCTCGGCGTTGACGATTTATAGGAAAGGGACATCCTTCCTTAGCCGACTGGGAATGCGCGGAAGTTGGAGGAAAGATGACGATATGCACGAATCAGACTCAGAATTGGGCGAACTGCGAACCGATGGCGCATACGCCCGTGCTCTCACGTCTGTAGTCGGTGCAGGTGGAGGATACATTCCTTTCCACAAAGAACCCCCCCGTTATATTCGAGTCAAGGCGCACAACAAAAAGGACCGGGAATATAACAATCTATTCCTCGCGCAAGAACTTACCGCTTCAGAACACAAACCCCAGAACTCACATGGCCGAGCAGTAGCAACAGCGGTTGGAAGCAAGATTCTCAGAGGTGGCGATGCCATTTGGGCGGCTGAGTTTAGCTTGGATGGACGGTTCCTGGCCGTCGCAGGAAAGGACCAGATCGTGCGTGTGTTCGCAGTGATATCGACTCCAGACGAGCGCAAGGCACATGAGGAAGAAGAGGCGCAGAACGGTGCTCATGGCGAAAAGCTCAGCGCTCCCGTTTTCCGCACCAAGCCTGTGCGAGAGTTTCGCGAACATACCGGCGAGGTTCTTGCTCTAAGTTGGAGCAAGAACAATTTCCTACTTTCCTCCTCGATGGACAAGACGGTGAAGTTATGGCATATGAGTAGGAGTGATTGCTTATGCACTTTCGTTCATAAAGATTTGGTCACGTCGATCGCCTTCCACCCTACGGATGACCGGTTCTTTCTTGCAGGATCTCTTGATGCGCAACTACGACTATGGAGTATCCCAGATAAGAATGTCGCTTTTCAGGTGTCAGCGGGCGAGTTCATCACCGCGGTAGCGTTTTCCCCTGATGGAAATATCGCTATCTGCGGCGTGCTTAGCGGTTTGTGCACTTTCTACACTACCGAGGGGCTGAAGCTCAAGTACCAAATCCATGTTCGTTCATCGCGGGGCAAAAATGCCAAGGGAAGCAAAATTACGGGCATTCGAACCATGTCCATCCCTTCAGGACCTGAAGCTGGGCAAGTCAAGGTTCTTGTTACTTCCAATGACTCTCGTGTGCGAATATACAACCTCGATGACAAGGTGATTCAAGTCAAATATAAAGGATTGGAAAACCAGTCAAGTCAGATCAACGCGCGCTTCAGCGACGACGCAAGCTATATCATTTGCGGTAGCGAGGATCGTAAAGCCTACATTTGGAAGGTCAGTTCCCAGGATGAGATCAAAGATAAACAGCCATATGAGTCCTTCGATGCTCATCCCGAAGTGGTCACCACGGCTTTAATGGCTCCAGCGAAGAGTCGGCAACTGCTAAGTGCCTCAGGCGATCCTATCTTCGACTTGTGCAATCCACCACCTGTCACGCTACGGAGTCTTGAGGAGAGTACGCCGAGCCACTCGGCTTTGTCAGAAGACGACAATGGCGACTCACTACACAGCAACAAACGTCCTGAGGAAACGCCTGCATATGTCGAGCGCTCTAAGCACCTCGACGGGAACATCATCATCACCACGGACAGAACGGGAAAGATCAAGGTCTTCAGGCAGGACTGTGCTCACAAGAAACGGCAACAAGGACTATGGGAATCAGGTTCACGGTTGTCCCACAGGCTATCTGGCGTTGGAAGAAGTGGCAGTGTCATGACCAGAACAAGTGCAAGCAGTCGTGTGCAGTCGAGACGTGGATCTCTCAGCATTCCTGGCCCTAACCCGATTCAACTCCAGCACGCCTCCGACAGAATCAATAGCTGGCGCCAAGATATTGACGGCGAGAGGCCCAGCCCAAACAACACACCAGCACGAAGCGAGCGGTCTATGTCGCCTACCAAACCGAGCCGTTCGCGAGCCAACTCAAACGTCAATTCAGCCACAAACCTGGTGTCAGAATATCGAAAACCGCCTTATATCTCGAGCCCAATCAGCCGTCCAACACCTGCAAGTCCAACAGGCAGTGGGATGTCACACCGTACCACGATTAGAAGGGCTTCGAATGACCGGGATATAAATGGCACAGCTGGCCCACCAACACCAAGCTTCAGCCTGATCAGTGCCTCTGATTCGGAAGGTCTGAACGACAAGGAGGGTGGTTTTTGGAATTTGAGCAGGTGGAGAAGTTCGCGCCAGAGCTTTCGAAATTCTGCATTGTTGAGCACGCCCACAAGTCCTGACGGATCCCCGAATCCCAGACATGTTCGTTCTGGGAGTGAGTTTTTGAGCACCAAGGACCGGTCGTCCCCACGAATGAGCTTGGGGATCAGCGACATGAAGATGGCCTCTGAAGATGTGGCCAACCGCCGCAGATCTGCGGGACCCAGGATGATATCAAGGCTATCAACGCAAAGCGACTACAAGCAGGATTTTGAGGAGGGAGTCGAAACCCAAGAGGAGCATACACCGACTAAGAAACGGGTTGACTCTGGTGTCGGACGCATTAGCGATGAGTCGACGTCGCCAGTTTGAACAATCTACGAAGATAAGCCGCGGGATCGACCTCTTTTAGCAGCATTTGTTGGAGTTGGAGTTGGTGTTTATTTATTTGTTGGCCTCTTGAAATGGGGTCGTATACCACTTGGAAAGGCGTTCGGCGGGGTACTCACACTTTTAAGAAGTTGAAGAGGGGGTTTGAAGAGAGGGTTCTAGAAGCGAAGGCTGATGAAAGTATGAGGTTTGGAGTATGGCGAGACATGAGTTCTCGAATCACAAGGCTTTTAAGCCACAGCCAACATATCTACTTGACTACTACATATATATATATACACCATACGAAGATACCTTTTTGGCACCACAACAAAGTCACAGAGGAATTTCACCACTGAGTCGAATACAATGAAGTGATGAAATCTATTTTCAACTAAATAATCCAATCCGTTCTGCTCGAAACCTTACGCTTGTGCGTAGTCATGAGACTCTGGTTCTAGCTCATGATGGGTTGTGCAATTGTGATTGTTTTTGGTGCCCATGTCGTACGCCTGATCTAGGGGGGGTATCCTTGCGCTCTTGACGCCGTTCTCTTTGTGGTGTTTTTTTTTTCCTCGATAAGAATCTCAGTCTAAAAGTTCTCATCGGTCTTGAGGGTGCTCTCCTCAGCATTACCACCCTTTGCCTTATCAGCGTAACCCTTGATAGCAGCAGTGAGCTTAGGGGGGACAGCGCCGAGAAGGTCGCTGGCCTTGTCGCCCTTCTCGAAGAAGAAGAAGGCGGGGATAGATCGGATACCGAGCTCGTGGGCAAGATCAGGAACCTCGTCGGTGTCGAACTTGGCGAAGGCGAACTGTTCCGACTTGTGCTCGATGGCCTGCTTATTGTAGATGGGGGAGATGGCCTTGCAAGGACCGCACCAAGCAGCGTGGGCCTGGAGAGCGACGTAAGGGGTGGTCTTGACGAGCTCGTCGAACTGAGCCTTAGTCGTGATTTCGATAACAGCGGAAGGGGCAGCCATTGTGAAGGTTTTGGGGATGCTTTTCTTTTTTGGTGAGGTTGTGTTTGGTGATGTGAGGAGTTGAGGGGTTTTGGTGGGGGCTGTTTAGTTTATATAAGTCTTGGATGGAGGGGGGTACAAGAAGGAAATAGAAAGTTGGATAGGTATGGATCTACTGTGAAAGAGTGGATACGTTTATATAAGGGTAGGTACCTAGTTACAGCTTCTGGAACTTGCAGAAGCTCCAGTTTCACGATGGAATGATTACACAGGCGGGAGTCGGTGGTGATGTATAAGCCAGGCTGTATGACACAATCGTGAAATTTCCGCCTCCGAGTGCCGGCAACTGTAGCGAGGGAATGCATGTCATGGCATGGCAGATCTGGCATTGGGTATTAAATGCTGACAAAATCAGGGCGAATTACGTCCCCGATCGGGGTTGAATTACCCAATGGACAAAGCTTGACCGGACATTGGTACATGCGCGTACTTAATGCGTCTGGGAAATCATTTGGAATCAATCAGATCTGCGAATACGACCGGACAATATGGGGCGAGGCATGAATTTATCAGCAGTCCAGGGTATCGAGATGGCATCATGGAATCATGGTCGGTTTAAACCAGATAGTAAGCCAAGTAAACCATGATACAAGACTATAATTAAAGGAAATGAATGAACCTCAATTATTAATCATATTTTTTGCGATCCTTAACAAGCTGCAAGATTGATTCTCTTACACCCGATTCATGATGCTTTAATTCTGCGCCGGTAAAGCTTCGGGCTGTCAAGCCCCGCGTCATGGCGGGGTCCAATTCTTTTTTTTCTTGCAGACGATGGAGGGGCACCAAAAAAGCCAGGCGATAAACAAAAAATTCAACCTTTTTGTGGTTTCAAGCTTGTAGATCTACCAATAACCACAATCAACAGCAGAAACTATGTCTAAACGAACAGCTGACGCCGACCACGGCGATGCGCTCAAGGGCGGCGACCGTCCTGAGAAGATGGATATTGACGACAACAACAAGGAGATGGGCGAGTTTGAGGATGAGTTCGAGGACGAGTTCGAGAGCGAGGATGAGATTCTCGAGGCTGGTGTTGATGGACGACCTGACGCTGAGCGCGAAGCTGAGGAGAAGGGTAAGTCATACACACAGTATCCGGTATGCAGCCATTAACAAATTGTCCATAGACGCCAACGCCATGGAAGTCGACCAAGGAACCTTCATCGTCGGAAGAAGCAAGCTCGAGCCTGGCCAGACCCTCGCTCCCGATCTGACCACATACGAGATGCTGCACAACCTCAGCACCCCCTGGCCATGCCTTTCCTTCGACATTGTCCGTGATAACCTCGGCGATAACCGCAAGGCCTACCCTGCCACCATGTACACCGTCTCCGGCACCCAGGCTGAGACCGGAAAGGCCTCAGACAACCAGCTCATGGTTATGAAGTTCAGCGGCCTGAGCAAGATGGACCGCGGCGACGAGGGTTCTGACTCGGAAGACGACGACGACGAGGATTCTGACCCTATCCTCGAGAGCAAGACCATTCCTCTCAACTCTACCACCAACCGTATCCGCGCCCACCAGATCCCTAGCCAAGAGGCTGGACGACCAGGAACTACCCTGACTGCGACCATGACCGAGTCGAGCGACGTCTTCATCCACGACATTACTCCTCACATCGCCTCGTTCGACAACCCCGGCACCACCATCTCTGCCCAGCAGAACAAGCCAATTTCTACTATCCGCGCACACAAGACCGAGGGCTACGCCCTTGACTGGTCTCCCACCGTTCCTGGTGGTAAGCTTCTCACTGGCGATAACGATGGCCTCATCTATGTCACAACGCGCACCGACGGAGGTGGCTGGGTTACCGACAACCGACCTTTCCAGGGCCACTCGAGTAGTGTCGAGGAGCTGCAGTGGTCTCCATCCGAACAGTCCGTCTTTGCTTCTGCTTCAAGCGACGGCACAGTTCGCATCTGGGACGTGCGATCCAAGTCCCGCAAGGCCGCCATCACCATGCAGGTCTCAGATGTCGATGTAAACGTCATGTCTTGGTCGCGCCAGACCTCTCACCTGCTCGCCTCGGGTGACGACAATGGTACTTGGGCCGTGTGGGATCTCCGACAGTGGAAGGCCAGCTCCGACAAGCCCCAGCCCATCGCCAGCTTCAACTTTCACAAGGAGCAGATCACCAGCGTCGAGTGGCACCCCACCGATGATTCCATTGTTGCTGTGGCTGCCGGCGACAACACTGTCACGCTGTGGGATCTGGCTGTCGAGCTGGACGACGAGGAGAGCAAGGACACAGCGGGTGTCAAGGACGTGCCGCCCCAGCTGCTGTTTGTCCACTACCTCAAGGATGCCAAGGAGGTGCACTGGCACCCGCAGATCACGGGCAGCTTGGTCGCCACTGGAGAGGAGTTCAGCGTTTTCAGAACCATCAGTGTTTGATGTGTCTGCACGTGGGAGTTTTTGTCGTGGGAGAAACCACTGGGATGGAAAAAGTTTACAGACAGGTTCCAAGGGGCACCTGTTATTGATTGAACGGCATGGCACGGCGCATAATGAAATCTACGTTATTGGATTTGATAGATGAATGACTACGTTTTGACTTGGACTTTGCTCTGTTGTTGATGAGTTTGTGAACTGACTCAGCGCTCGCTTTCCCTCAAGATGAAGACAGGGCTGAAATAATCCCCGAGCTAAAGTCTCATTAATCCGTAGTCCACGTCTGATAGACTGGTGAGCATGGGATGTTTCAGTATAAACCCAAGACTCCTAGGTCGAGACGATCCAAGGGAGTTCACGATCCGACTACGACAACGGCTGACACCAATGAAATCATTGGAAGCGAACCTACATCGTTACCCTAAGCCTTGCGAAACTATCGATTCGTCCCGTAAGCGATCCGGCCGCTAAATAACGAGTCACGAGCCAACAGCCTGTGCCCCCGAGGCTATCTAATCCTCAACCAACCTGTCGGTAGTAAGCATATACACCCTTGCAAACCACGTCAGTACCGTAGAATCTCGTCAATCTGCCGCTCTAGACCGGTCCTTTTTCTTTTTCTGTTTGTCACTGATGCTTTTTGCGCCACATAAGCATCAGCCTCCGCAAGGGCAGTGTCCGTTGATTAAAGCAGCTTATTTGATTTGCCCATATTCTTAAAACGGGGCTAGCAGTGGGAGTGGGCTTCATGAGAAAGGAGGCGGTGCTTCTGGAAAATGAGGGACAGGGTTTAAAGGATGATCATGGAGGCAGTGGCAGCTTTGTAGATAGATAGATGATTACTGGTGGGTAATGGTCTGAGTGAGTCTGATAACCCTGACCAAGGTTGAAATTCAACAGAAAGCATGAAGTGTTGATGTGCCTTGATCTTTATGCCCGAGGTGTAACGTTGGGCTTATGCAGCTTTTACTTTGTGTTGTGCAACATGATATACCATGTGAGATCAAGCCAAGGACACGCCGTCAAACGTCGGCCAAACCCCCTTGTCAATGGCAGGGCTGAGGTTGTGTTTATTGTGGTGACAGACGTCATGAGAAGAGGCTCGAGCTTTGTTAATTCGGCAATTTCCCACGAAAGTCTTCACAGGTTGTACATCGTGAAACTAGAAGCGATCTTCGCAACCAGGAGAAGTTTGTATTGAATCAGGTCTATAAACGCTTTTAAATGACACCCCTAAACCCCATCGAAATAACGAGCTGTTGCTCTAGACGTTATGCAAAAAATTGTCTACATTAGTATGTCGTTTCAAGTACCATGCTAAGGTACGTAGTTGTCGTTTCCAAGTCTAACAAGACAGGAGAAAAGGCCTGGCACAAATAACAGCTAAAAAGCCCTCGGCGGAAGCTGTCACAGCGTCTTGAGGCTATTGCTATTGCTATTGCTATTGCCATGCAATATCAAATTTACTTTGAAGGCTCTCGGCTCTCAGCGGTAGGCAGAGCGTTCTTCTTGGCTTCGTTCTCCTTGACCTTGGCCCAAGCATACACAATACCCGAGACGAAACCGATGAAGATAGCAGAAACACTTCCGACGGTAACGGGGGCAGCGAAGAAGATGAGACCAGAAACAGCGATGGGCAGCTTGTTGAGAGCGCCAACCATTGAGTAAGTAGTGGAAGAGGTGACTCGGATACACCAGGCGGAGCAGTAAGAAATGAAGATGGCAGCCAGACCGGAGTAGATGATGCCGACGAAGATACGGTTTCGGGAGTCCTCGGGGAAGTTCTTGGCAAAGTTGACGCTAGACCAGTCCTCAGTGACGAGCGAGAAGAAGACAAGGACGGGAATGGTGAGGAGGTTGTTGTAGTACATGGCTGTTGAATAGTTAGCGATTGTTGCACATGAAATGATGCCACAGCGCAAAGCTGAGCTTGTGTCTGGAGGATGTATACGTACTGTCCCAATCCTTGAAGTTCATCTTGTGGATAACCTTGCGCATACCCAGAACATAAGAGGCAGAGCAGAAAACATTCATGGCCATCCAGAAGTAACCGGCGTTCAATGTAGCAAGCGCATCAGCATCGCCGGTGGTGGCGCTGTAGTCACCAGAAATAGCGCTCTTGATGTCAGCCCAGGCAGCGACCACAGAGCTCAGAACCATAAGACTGAAAGAAGCGAGAGCAGTGGGTGTGACGGAACCGCCGAACCAAAGAACCTCGCCGTATGCGATGGCGATGATGGTCAAGTTCTTGAAAATGGTGTAGACAGGCACGGAGAGGAACTGCAGAGCCTTGGTGCTTGTGTAGATCATACCAACAAGGACGAGGGAAATAGGGTACCCTGGTTTTGATCATGTTAGCCACTGCCCCTCCCTCTGTTGTGAGGACAGGAATTGCAACTTACACTTCTTGATGCGGTCCATCTCGAGGGGAGCGAGGGACTTGATAAGACCGAACTGCTTGCATGCGGTGATGGCACCAATACAGACAACAGACTAGAGTTGAAGCACCAAATTAGCCATCATTCCTCAAACGCGGGGAACAACGAAAACATACCTGGCACGCAAGGTAGAAGAAGGTGAGGTTCCATGAGCTGCCAGACACGACATACTTGTTGACGACAGTCATGGAGATAGAGGAGAGACAGTAGGAGAGGATAGAGAACGGCGCGCTGTTCTCAATCTTGGAGGTGAATCCCGAAGCCTGCGGGGGAAGGGCATCGGTACCAGGACCACGACCAACAAGGGAGTCGTTCTCCTTCTCACCATCACCAATGTTGTTCTCGTTGGCGACCTCGGGCATCTTGGCCACGAAGTCGTCGTTCTTCTTGTTCTGATCAGCCATGGCTGCGATATCGTCGGTCGGTCGCAAACGATGAGGGCTGGTTAAAGAGTGGACGAACGGCCGAGTGTCGTTCAGTTTAGGTCAATCGGTAGCAGAAAGGTGACGAAGTTGGAAAGCGACGAAACGAAGCGATACGCGGGACAAGAACAGGGCAACGAACGAAATGAAAGCTGGTGCGACAGTCTCCAGATTAAAAATCGATCCGGTTTTGATCAATCAATCACCAAAGGCCAGCGTGGAGATGCCAAGTCAAGTGGATAAGGATGAGAATAGAGAAAAAAAAGGGTGTGACGCTGCGACTGCACACTACGAACGGTCAATGGAGCATGGGAAAAGGGGGCTTCGCTTGAGTCCAACGCGATTCGACTAAAAAGTCATCCCGGTTCCTTCCTTCCCACTTCTTTTTTGCGCCGCGTAAGAGTCTAGTAAGCGCATTTGACGTTTAGATAAATAGCCCCGTCGGTAGATGCTTACAGGGGGTACGTGCTTATGAGGCTGGTTACATATTGATGATAGGTACGGATAGGAATCCACATTTCGAAATAGGATCCTTGGCCCCTTGAAGATTGGAAGACAGAGGATGCTTGGTTACTTACATACTGCATGGCATTGGATTTATATGCTTACAAGTCGCAAAGGGGCTACAGCAATAAGCTACATTATAGTACTTTGAACGCCAAGACATCATTGGGGGCGCGTGGCGCATTTTCGAATGCATCCATCGAATCGCCCGAGTGGAGGACCTAAGACACCTGGACACTAAGCCTGGGACCAGGAGAAGGAGATGGATGGATGGGGACGGGATTAAGCTAATGACAAGGATGAAATGGGGGGTCCAAGTCACTTCTTTTTATCCAAGAACAAAAGACGTTTCGAGATGCTTTCTTGAACCCTTCTTCTCTTCCATTGCATCCCGTCTTCTTGTCTCGTTTGTCTGTCTGTCTGTCTTGTTTCTTGCTTTTACTTGCACAGCCTGTGATAGAGATATCCAGGTATTCCACTCCTTTCTTATAATCTTGACCTAGATCCCACATTTCAATTTCTATGCGTTCATCATGTTGCCAGTAATGAATCGCTTCACACGCATCGCGCTAGCCGTGGTTGCCGTGCTCTTCGTCTTTGCCATATTGCTCTCCTACCAGGCGCCCGACAGCTTCAAGGATCACCTACCGAGCACAGACTGGCATTGGCCCTCCAAGGGCGACAACACCACCATCGACGAACCGGCAAAGCCCACCGACGCTGCTGGTGCTGTTGGAGCTGGCGAGGAGGACCTTGAGCTGGAGAAGGACCCCAACACTGATATCTCTTACGACTTGACGAGAGCCCCCACACCGGGCTGCGAGAACATTGTCAACGACCTCCAGCAACGCCTCATCCACGCCTACCAAAAGAGGTTCGCAGGAATTCGCTATGCCAACATCTGGGGTTACCTCGAGACCGAGAACAAGGGTGATGCAGCTATTTGGTCCGCCCAGCAGATCCTGCTGAGCATGCTTGGAATTGAGACTTTGGAAGCCTGCCGGTAAGATCTAATCTTGTCACACGTCGGACAGCACTCGTCGATACTAATGGTGACACAGCTTCATGTACAAGGACTGCGACATTGAAAAGTTCCGCAGGAAGCTCGAAGAGCACCGCCCTCATTCCGGTATCATCATGGCTGGTGGCGGTAACTTTAACGATTACTATTGGGAGGACCAACCTTCGCGAATGAACATGATTGAGAACTTCCAGAACATCTCCATCCGAGCTTTCCCACAGAGTATCTACATGCACGATGCTGAGAGGATCAACAAGACTCGCAAGTCGTTCATGAAGCACCACGACTTGCAGCTGGCAGCCCGTGATAAGCCCAGCTATGACTGGCTCATGGACAACTTTGGCGATACCCAGGGCATTCAGTCAGACCTTGTTCCTGATATTGCCTTCATGTGGGGTAACCGATCTGACTTCCGACACAACACCAAGAAGACGTTTGTCACTCCCAATCCAATAACACCATGCTCATGCTAACTCTTTTTCCAGCCACGATATTCTGATCCTCGCCCGAAAGGACGCCGAGATCTCAGACGGTGACTCCGCCAACATCGAGTTCGGTGAGGGCAAGGTCGACTTGGGCGGCAGCATCGGCAATGTAACATACAACAAGGTGGACTGGAAATTCACCAAGACGCCATCCATCGACAATGACGACCAGCGCGAAGAGGGTAAGAACCAGCGTGCTTGGGCCAAGTCGATGGCCGGCTTTGACCTCCTGGGATCGGCTCATTTCGTCATCACTGACCGACTCCACGGCCATATTCTCTCTACAGTCATTGGCGTGCCTCATGTGCTGATGGACAGTAAGTTGGGCAAGAACCTCAACTTCCACAACACTTGGACACGCGACTGCGGTTGCACAAAAATCACAAAGAGCATCGACTCAGCTTTTGATGTAGCTCGCATGTACTTTGAACAAGAGGTCAAGGATGGACTCAGGGCTGTTGATGCCCCCGAGCCGAAATCTACTCCAAACGCGGAGGCTCCTAAGGACGGCGAGGCTGCTGCTCCTACATCGTCATGATGAGCCGGTTAATGAACCAGAATTGATATCATTTTCATATATACTATAAGCATCGTTGTCTGTTATTATTATTATTACCAATGGTGTTTCTGCTTGAAGTTGAATGGTTATCCCGAGCCGGCTGGGGAATAGAATATATGAAGGGGCACACGTTGCTCATCTTGTCATGACGATGTCATTACATCTACAGTACATGGTATAGCTCATCTAACGTCTGGGGCTTATGGGGAAAGGAACAGGGGATACCATGCCATGCCTGTTTGTCTTTAATTTCTTCATCGATTGATGAATCTTGCCTGTCTTTATCACCAAGTTACATGATGCCTAAAAGGGTAGGACAGAGCAAAAACTAACGTAGCATCTCTGTCAGTGATGGGAGAAGCCACGCGGACTGTACAATATAAAAATAACAACAAAACATGCGTCACCTTATTCGAGTCTCCGGTTGTCGTCAATGTGGCCACTTTCTGGGAACTCGGACCTGGGGACCCAATATTCACAAACGTGACTGAGACTTGAGACAAATATTGCCAAGCCTTCTGCTGAGATTCCAATGCCTTACTCAGGTTTCACATAATCAGCACTGGCGGAGACGCTTTGCCCATCGTCATCAAAAAAAAAAACTTACGCGGCGCGATTTGCCTTATCCACTTGATCCTTTATAGAGTGTCTTTTTTTTCGGGGCTGCAATTATAATGCAACGCAAAAAGGCACGGGCGGACCAGGGCGATGAGCAGGCAGGCAGGTAGTGCAACCCTGTTTCATTATGGCGAGTACGCTCTCGGAGGCTCGGGCGCTTGAGCAGACGGGAGATGTATCTATCAAAGCTGAAACACACCATGGACGATCCTGCCTCGATCCCTGACCACTGAGGCGACTCTGAGATATTATCTCGTGGAGAATACTCCTGAAGGAATCTGATGAGAGATTGAGAATACTACATGACGGCAAGGCCCATAGCACTAATCAACGTAGAGCTGACAATAGAAGATGAGGGAATATGAGAGAGGCAAGTGGTTATGGGATATATGCACAGGCTGGGGGAGAAAACCTGGATGTTGGTATCCAACCTTGGCCCGTCTCTCGGTTCACCTTTGACCTTCACCTGTAAAATGGCTCCCCATCTCCGTTCCACCAAAGCCTTGCATTACATTACTCGTGCTTTTGACCCAAACAAAAACGACCGAGAGTCTCTTGAATCGCATACTACAGCACAGGCGTGGTTCCGGCGGTAATAAAACAAAAGGATTAAGGCCAATCCTGACTCTAGTCGTCAGCAGATAGACTTAATTTTTGGCTTATGTTTGAGTTTTTGCCGCATTAGGGGTGGTCCCCCAAGAAGACCGGAGACCAGGGGACTGACTGTCAAGAGGCAGGTGTCATTGGGAGGAAGGATGCAGGCCAGTAGAGGTCGGCTAATCTGATCAACGCTCTTTATTTCCCATCGTGGGGATTGCATAATGGAACACTGCTCCACAGATTGTCTTGGTTCTACGTCACTCGCAGAGCCAAGAGCCTCGTTAGGTGCATAACCAACTCTATTTTCTTGCGTTGGTTCATAGCCAGACTCCCCCATTCCGACGCATGCATAAGCGCTATGCCAGGGAGATTCCACCACTCCGCCTTGTCACAGCCGCCATTGTGACTGGAATATCACTGCTCGTATCTACCTCCGTATGCAACTCCCCCACGTCCCGTTAGCCAAATCTTTCTCTCCTGGGCCCCCAACTCTATCGCTTCATTCATCCAGGACTCCCAGTACCCAGAAATCCCTCGATGGCGGTACTTCGGCTGAGCCTTTCAAGGAACCGCCAGCTGGGGTCCCGGAAAATGGAGGGGGGCAAATATGGAGAGTATCGACCAGGAAGAGATGTTGCTCGAGCACTCCCATAGGATGAGCCAAGATTGAATCCCGTCCCATAGTCAGGGTTGATATCTCAAAAAGACAAGGCCAAAGCTGCTAGGCCAAGGCTAAGATGTGGCGCCAGATTTTCGGTTTCCCTGGCCTGGGATAACGCGTTCGTTCCACGGCCATTCACCAGGCCCCCCTTTTCCCCTTCCAACGCACGCCCTGTGCCTGCAGATGCCTTCTGCGTTTGGGCCTTAGTGCCGAAATAGACATACGGGATCGATCAACAAAACCTCCGGACAGCCCGCCCACTTGCCATGGCCAGCCTCTCCCCTCCCAGAGAGTCTTTTTTCCATCCATGTTTTTGTTGTCTTGAGTTTAGTGAAAAGAAGGACAGGACCCTTGGAAGCTTTCTCGACCGGAACAGCTTCAGACATTCGTTTAACTGCCCACTTTTGAATCGTTGTTTTTCTTGATATCACTATACTCCTACTCTTACTCTTACTCTCACTCTCCTCTTTTATACTTCTTCATCATTTCCTATTCTCCATCTTTGTCCAGGGTACTCTATACCGTACCATTCTATCGCTCAACATATCTTATCGACGCATACCATAATATCCCGTCACAATGGCAGCCGCCGAGCAACCTAATGTCGAGAACAAGCCTCCGCCATCACGAATGAGAGTCGCCCTGGTGGTGCTCTTTCATTCATCATGTGCTATCTGGAGCACTATTCTGTCCAAGTCGGCCCTCAATGGTGTGGAGGCTCCCGTTACACTGCTCGCTCTGCAAACCACGATACAAGTCTTGCTGCTCACAGTCATTGGAGTAGCCACAGGATGGATCAAGCTGTACCGACCACTTAACGTACGTGAACATTACAACAAGATTTACAAAGACATTTTACTGACTGGAATCTCAACAGGCTTGGATTGCTCTTCTACCCCTCACGGTCGCGCGTCTCATTGGTATCCTGGCAAAGACCTACTGCCTCGCCTCGGTCAATGCCTCTGTCTACCAGATCGCCCGTGGTCTTCTGTTGCCTTTCACCCTCTTCCTGTCGCTGTTGGTTCTCCGGCCTCGTCCTTACTACCCTCCCATCTCCCTCGTCGGTTGCGCCATGGTCATGGCTGGTTTTGGAACTGGTATGATGGCCGACTACAGCCAGATGCTTACCTCAGGCAAGGGTGTCCTTCTCGGTGTCGGATCCAGTTTCACCACCGCCGTCGAGTCCGTTGTCGTCAAGCGCTTCCTCGGTAAGAGTCAGGAGGGTATGTGGCAGATGGTCTGGATGTCCAACTGCATGGCCCTCCTCTTCTACATTCCTCTCTTCCCTCTCTCGGGTGAGATGAACACCATGAGCAGCCTTTTCACCGTCGAGTCCATGGACGTCGCCCGCCAGTTCCTCAGCTCCGCCTGCTTGACTGGTGTCTCAGCTTTCCTCCTTACCATCGCCACCTTTATGCAGATTGAGGTCACCAGCCCAACCACACACATGATTGTCACCGCCGCCCGAGGTGTTGCCCAGAGTTCTCTTGCGGTTGTACTCCTCGGCGAGGTTTTGACCGCCGACCGCGCTGGCAGCATGGCACTCATCCTTTTCGGAAGTGCTCTATACGGCTGGGCCCGAGACCGCTACCAGCAGGCCAAGAAGACCTCTAGCTACCAGCTCCTCCCCCGGGAAGAAGAGGGTCGCGCCGAGATGGTCGACAGCAAGGAAGCCAAGGACGTCAAGTCATAAAAGATCTTGACCCTACTACGTATAACATAACATAACACTACTATATACCTCATTTCCTTTTTTTCTTTACTTATTCTTGGGTATGGCGGCTTTATCATGACAGGTGTTTGGATGAAAAGGTTTTTGGCATACTTCTTTTTCCATATACCTTAGACATAGAGACGATTTACTATGCAATCTGGGGTATCCAGTTTTAGCGCCTCTCCCTCCGCAGTGCGCAACGAGGGAGAGGTCTGCGATTCAAAATACACATAGACCTTTGAAACAATGGACCTCGTTGAGTGAACAACTGTGCATACCTAATAAAAAATGACCAAGGCCAGTAAGGTCAACATGACTAGAAAATGCATCCATATTTTTCAAGCTTAGATCTCTTGCCAAGTTTTTGGGGTATATGTTTGTGGCGTTTTCCCAAAGATGTTCTGGAATCATGATTCACTAAAGACATCTTGTTGTCCATGCTCCTACGTGCCGGATTCGAGTGTCTCATGCAAGGGAGAGTGAAAAAAATGTGGCAATGATGACGGCTCTGAAACTCCCGCCCGCCACCCGCTGCGAGTCACCAAGATCAAGACATCATTTAATGGAACGGGCACGACTGGAATGTGGGAACAAGTTCATGTAAGTGATATTTCGTGATTGTATTTCAATGTACTAAGAAACCCTATATTAAGAATGTTTGTTCATGCGTGCAAAGTACTCTTGAAACGTAAGAGCCGCTCATCCTGATTCCCGATCATGTGAAATGGTGCCCCGTATGTATACAATAAAAAAACTAACAAAAATCCACAGTAATTCATATCTAATAAGTTTAGTTGGCGTTATACTTTTCAATGGCCTCCTCGATCCAGGCTTTGGTGTTGGCCTGGTTCTTCTCTAGCAGAGAAGCGGCCAGATCCCTCACAGTTTGTCTTCGCTTGAGGAAGCCTTCCCGGTCATCGATAACTCGCTCGATAACGTCCATCTCGCCCTCACCTGGGCGAGCGACCCAGGCAGCTTCCCTGGGCAGGTAAGAGTAAGCCTTGAGAAGCTCTTCTGTCGCCACGATGGGAGCACCGGCGATCAAAGAGGCAGGGATGGTGGAAGAAGCCTTGCGGTCAAAGTAGGTATCGGAAGCAAAAGCGGGGAGAATGGAGAAGGACTTTGACAGCAGAGTGTAGAAGTCGGGGTATGAGAGACCCTGGTCGAAGTAGACATGGTCCTTGACATGGTCAGGAACCTCGGGAGGAGTACCATGTCCGATAACGTGGAGGCTGACGTTCTGAGACTTGTGGCCCTCGGCCTCTTCGCCAGCCTTTCGAACAACGCTACCAAGGTGGTTGAAGATACCGTTGTAGTCACGTCGACCAGAAGAGTAATCGCCTTGCAGAGACAGAGAAATACCAGGCTGGAGATCAGGGTCGACGATCTGGACGGGGAAGACCGGGGGGATAACTCGGGTGGTGAGGTTGGAGGCCGTGTGCCACTTGGGGATGGTGTCGTTGAGAAAGTAGTCAATTGTGTGCTGGCTCAGACCAACAAAGTCGACGCGCTCGTGCTCAACAAAGCTTCGGACAGCCTGGACATATTTGCCGTTGGCCCATCGGTCGGCGTGGTGAATGGTGCAGAACAAGTGGGTGTTTGCGGTCTTGAGGAGGTTGACAATAGGATCGGCGCCACGGTCGAGATCAAACTCGCATGTCGTGGAAACGAGGATGTGAGGGGGGTTCTCCTTCATGGCGCTGGCGAACTTGTCCCACTTGTTGATGGTGACATTGGCGGCGAGGGTGAAGTTGGCCATGATGTCCTGCATGTTGAAGCGCTGATTGGCGAAGTAGATGTCGAGTTGCGAGCCCTCCTGGTTTCCAAAGGCGTGCATCAGAGCAGCGGCGACCTCGTCGTGGGTGCCAGAGGACTCTGTGAGGACGATGCGCAGAGGCTCGTCGGCGCCCTTACCCTTCTTCTTGCTGTTACCCATCCACGAGGATAGCATGCCATCGTCGGTAGTGAAAGGAATCTTCCAGCCATTGGGAGGTCGAGGAATAGATGACCATGTGTCTTCGCGAAGGAAGATGAAGAATACAACGACGGCAAGGAGGATTGCGACCCAGAGCAGCGAATAAAATCGCCGAGGAAGAGCGACCGCCATTATGTGAGTTCTTTTGTTTTATTGCCTCGCGACCGTTTTGTTTTTGATGTATGTGCAACGAATTGGATGGATGGATGGTTGTTGAGAAAAAGAGAGAAATATCTCAGAGCATCACAACCCTTCGACCTGCGGGAAATGAAGAAAGAATTAGAAATAGTCTTGGACAAAAGCCAAGATATTTTCTCTGCTTGCTACGAGGGGGAGTGACGGGGTAAAAAAAGGTTCGAGGTTGGACAAGAGGGGAGAAAGTACTAGAGGCAGCACCTAATGGAAAGAGATAGGGGGCTTAGCGTGCCGCGCAAGTGGGGCCAGGGTGCTATGGATTGGATAAGGTGTGTGTTGTTGGATCCAAAATCTCTCTTTTCCGTCTCGTGGAGAGGTAAGAAAGGAAATGATTGCATATGAAATTTACGCCTCATTCAATCCAACCCAATCCTGTTTGCCTGTTCCCGTTCTTCCTGTTATCTCTAATTCTTCAGCGACTGCTGCGGGTTCCCCCCCCTTTCTAAGCGCATGTGGCTTCAATTGTCTCAGTCTTCCATTTGAGTAACTACAGCGGCGATAAAGATCAAAAGGCGTGTATCATCTGCACGTCTCGAGGCTGCAGCTGCAATTGTCGAGGTACTGTAGGTAGGATCAGGGGGGCGCGGGTGTACTGTAGCTTACGGGGCTTCCGTCGCGACCCGTCAGGGGCTGCAGGCTGCCCGTCGCTGAAAAAGCTTGGGAGTAGTAGCCTCTAGTAGAGTTTGGACTTCTATTGTAGGCTAATACTCGACAGTACCAAGCTCAAGACCAGGTTTTTTTCCATACCAGAGAAAGGCCAGTTACTCCGTAGTACAAAGGTGATTAACCAGAAACACACAATAGTATTGTTATATTCCTGTTTCGCTTCTTGAATCGTCTCGATGAACCTATTCTTGGACTCGATTCCCCACTGCGACTCAGAGTGACGCATGTCGTGTTAGAGGCTTGAGACAAAGCTCAGGTCAGATGGAACAGTGGCCCGGCTGTTGCGGACAAAGCCACACTGGAGCCTTCCCCAAGATTAGAGACCTTCCCGGGCACTAGGGGCATTAGGACAAATCCGGTCTTTGTCTCCTAGGTAATGATATATTGTTCTGATAGATCTTGACTGCTTGTGTAGAATAAATCCCCAGAAACTTTAGTAGCCTGACCATTGTGTGGGAGATGTTTCTTCTGATAAACTCAATTCAACTTGTTACGTAGCAGTGGTGCATAATACTGTATCTAAGCGACCAAGGCTCCTGGTCTTGTCTTACCTCACTTCAGGCGCAAGACTAACTGAGATCATTTTAGATAGTTAAAACAATGTTCAAGGAGTATAATTATACTCGATTGCAATGACAGTGGTCGCAGAGTCTTTGCGTTGTATTTGTTGATCATCTCACTAAGCTTACAGAATAATTGTAGATGTTCTGTTATAGATTAGTCAGACGTTTGAGAACACATCAAGATCAACAACTCGCCACCGTGTTTTCCACGCTCAGGTCATAATTACTATGATTATCATACCAGCTCAACAATCAAGTCATTCAATGAAGGATTCAATAAAGGGGCAGAGGCGGATACAAAAGACTGAGAAAACTATCATACTCAGCCCATCAGCAGTTGTGGAAACGCTCCTTCGTGTGCTTACCTTACAGCCTCAAAACCTGCAGATCTAGGGTGTGTCCAGCAACAACTTTCCACTTTGCGCGCCGATTTTCAGGAGACAGATCAGCATAAGGTCGCATCGTATCCGTATGCTATTATGCTTATCCGACAAGGAATAATTAGAGAACAAGGCTGCTTTTTGGTCGGAGCATTACTCATTAATTTCTGCCGTGTTTCGAATCTTGAAGATCGTCGTCTCAGCCTGTCGCGGGGAGTGACATGAGGCTTCTTTATTGGCGATTCCACGGAATCTCTTACCGTGAAACTGTCCACTCTGGCCACTGTTAATTGAGACCACAAAGATTAAGTTAGGCTGGATTGTCGCTAATTAAAAAAAAAACGGTCGGCTCCAATCTATCCGTCATGGATCACCCCTATTGATCGCGTCCACTCGTGGATAAAAGCCGCTTCGTTTCGTCCAGTCTTGAGTCTGCCTTATTATTACAGGCTATGGATTCCAATCCTACAGCCTTATCATCCACGCTTTAGTTCTGATGGTTGCAACAGAGGCAAATAACCACGAGGCAAAGGCTCGAATCAAATCTCGGTGTGATTGCGAACAGTCAAACTAGCAGGGGGTCAAATTGGCAGCCGTTGTCGTGAAACTTGTTCTAACTTGCACAGCACAGTACAATACAATAGGTTGCCCCTGTCAGACTGAGCACTTAATCTGCATCTACACTTGGCACGGGGGGTACGTGCAATCCTTCGATCGCGCCATGGAAACGTCTACATGCGATATATGATTAAGCAGTTATGCGGTCTTGCTAGAGCCACTCTCTGCATAGTTGCATAGCGGGCTTAGCTACATAGAGGGTGGCATCGCTCCCCTGGCAACTCGTGTGGCTGTAGAAGCCATGGACCACTAACTTCAGTTTCTGACCCTCTATCAGATGGTTCGTGTCTTTATTTATCTCGATACTCCACCGTTTGCGGCATCTAGAAATATCCTGACGTCCTCATTGGAGGATGATCAAGATCTAGTACAGCCACAACGGAAGTGAGGGTGTTGTGTGTGCATGTCACATTTTAGGTTCAAGTTTGCCAGAGCCTTGGTTGATTATCAGAGCGTTTCAACGAGTAGTTGCATCATTCATTGTTCTGTTCTCTAGGGAGCCGGGAAAGGCGCCTGCAACATTCCAAAGACTTCAACACGCGTAGTGAAATATAGAACCCCAGTTTCGTCAAGATTCATCATACCATTACCCGTAAAATTGGCTGATATACGTAGTATAGCCCGATTCTCGTTGTGGCTATTCATAGTCCAAGTGGCCGCTTGTAATTATCTCGTATTACCCTCTCGGCCGAGTTCTAGAACATCACCCACATCGTTATACGACATTTGCCCACTGTTGCTCGCACCAGTCCCACAGTAGTCTCCCATAGTCCAGTCCGCCGGGTTGCATGGCGTGCACGATGTCTCTGCGTGGACACTCGTCATCTGTCCGCATCCGTCCCCATGGTATGATATACGCCCCGTTGTCGACGTCCGGGGATAGCCCGGCGAAGAGCTCCGTATAAGCCCCATACGCTGTCGGATGCAGCAAGAAGCGGTTGAGAAACCACATGGTCGCCGCGGGAGTGCCCTCGTATGAGCCGCCTCTGACGTTGCCAGGGTTCTGCGCAACACTGACGATGCCCTCGGCACCGTATCGCCGGGCCATCTCCCGGCTGAGCATCCAACTGCCGGCTTTGGATACGGCGTAGTTGAGAACACGATCTGGCGCTCCCGTATCGAGTGTTCCGAGGTCAATCCCATGGACGGGGGATCCCTTGTCCGTTACGATGCTCGAAGTCCAGACGACCCTTGCAGAACTAGAGGGTTCGGCAGCCGCGATACGAAGCTGGGGCACGAGGAGGGTTGTCAAGAGGAGTGTAGCTACGCAGTGCATGCCCACCATGGGTTCCAGTCCCTGGGCGGTTCTCATACCTGGCGAGACGCGATAGGCGCCGGTGCCTGCGTTGTTCCATAGAACGTGGAGCTTTGTCTCGAGGGATGCGAAGGTGGACGCTGCCGACTTGACAGAGACGAGGTCGTTGAGATCCAAGTGGAGAAACTTGAGCACGCCTGGATTCTCAGGAGGAGGATCAACACTAGTGATCTGGGCGATTGCTTGTTTTCCGCGTTGCTGCGATCCCTGTGAGTATGTCTGTGTAGATCGGTGTTGTGTAAGTCTTACCTCTGATCGTGAAGTCAGGTACACCGTTGCGCCAGCTGTGTATAGGATCTTGCAGAGCTCAAAGCCCACCCCTGAGTTACCACCTGTGACAATAAACACTTTTCCGTGCTGTGGAGCGACATTTGCTTCAGTCAGAGGTGGCTTTGGCGGGAAGAGTTGGGTGTATAAGGCGCGGAATGCCATCTTCGGTGGTGCTCTTCAATGAAGGTGGCGGTTGGGGATACACAGAGGATAAGGGGATATTTGTTTACAACTCTCTACTGGCGGTTTATCTCCATACATCTGTTCAGAAGTATAACATGAGACGATGGTATCTTTTATACCTGGCATTGCTTGGAGGATGGTATTGCTCTATCGACAACTGGGCGGAACTCCGCCAGCTAAGTAAAATCACTCTCCGCTCCAAGACCATGTGCAAGTAACAAACAGAAACCGAACACTAATCTTAGCCCGCATACAATAAATCTTAACTTTTCAGGGTCCAACCAACTGCCGTTATCTTCGTCTATAGAAAGTTCCAGTTCCAGGTCTCATCAAAGTCCATCAAAACCTCCCAATCTACCTCGTCAGTCTTCTTATCCGAAGACGAGTTTCCAAAAGAATACAACTGGTCAAGATCTACTTCACCCCCTGCTTGAGACCAGGAAGGAAGATCATCAGATGCAGCACCTAGCCCGGTTGATAGACGCTCTATCGAAAGGGCGCCGTTGTCTGGGGGAGATATATGCAGAGACGAGTTGAACGTTGACGTGTCGATCAGCGGATGATTCACAGGGATCTCCGAAGACATATTGGCAGCGTTGTCGAGCATCTGCTGGACATCGGAATTGACACGGTCGCCATGCTGTCGTGTATTCTGAGCATTGGCTCCTTGGCGCTTGAGCTCCTTCTCGCGGTGCTTCTCTGCTACCGTATTCAACTCCATCAGAGATTTCCATAGCGACCCGGTCTTCATGTCTTTTGTGGCCGAGTCTCTAAGTGCTGAATTCGCGCCCCAGGCTTCTTCCAGTTCGCGTGTCCAGGGGATGCGTGATACTTGGCGGAGAAAGACACCCATTGCATGCCACGGCATTTGGCCCTGTAGCTGCCAGCGCCATCTTGTCCAAGAAGGTTCCGACTGGAGGGCATGAACAGATGTAATAACCTCAATCGATGGCCTTAATAGTTCATCTGTGGGAGCTCCATTCCCAGAGCGTCGTCGGATGACGAGTTCGACTTTGGCAAAGAATAGTTTTGCCATGGCCATGATAAAGGAATCCCAGGGTTTGTTTGTCTGCAAATGTTGGAAGTAAGTCTTTTCGACCTTTTCTTTTAAAGCATTGAAGAGACTGAGACGAGTTTCCTGGGAATTGCTTTGATCGGCACGTATGGCTTGTGTTAAATACCACAACTCGCAACGAATAAGACATAGTGTCACGGCCGTTGACCCCTGATCAGGACTCGGCAGCTGTGTTGTTGAGTCATCGAGATCAACGTCGTTTGTGTTGGTGGGAAGTCCCGTGCTGAAACTGGCCGGCGTGATGGAAAGGTCTTGGGCGTCAGCGCGGCGACTGCTGGAGTCGATGAAGCAGATGTGCCACCACAGGCGACGCCGGATCTCTCTTTCGAGCTGGTTGTACTGACTGTAATCATCTTGGAGGTGTAGACGCGCTGACTTGGCCAGCCTGAGTACCAACCCCGTCAACGGCCATACTTTATCCTTGGCTCCGATGTTTGGCAGCAGAGATAGATATAGAACCAACGCTTGGAGCACGGCGATATCTTTTGTAGATAGGAAATTGGCGCGGGCTAAAGCCTGCTCCGTGCCAAACTGGTACCGTTGCAAGAGCTGGGCCTTGGGGGTGTTGAAGTTGAACGACACTGTCTCTTCGTCCATGGATGTGATGGCTGCGAGTGAGATGGCAAACAGAAGTGGTTCCACGTTGGTACCGCAAGAGCTGAAGTTACCTTTGAGTTCTCTTACAATCTTTTCGACAGTAGGGACATGCAGAACCTTGATGAAGGGATCTACATTCTCGACGTATGCTTGCCAGATGAAGAGCATCTGCGAAGGCATAGGGTTAAGACCGTCTAGGGCCTTTGCGAACTCGGCACTCCCAAAGACGAAACCGAGATGGCTGAGGGGAGACGGGCTTCCGTCAACGGTAGGTTCAGTCATGACTGAGCTGGACGATTCAGAGTAGTCGGCCACGTCGTGAACGGCTTGTAAGATGTTATCTACCTGTGCGTAGTCAGTCACTGACACTATGTTCCCAATCAGACCGAGAGGGACACTCACTTCACCGCAAAACACAGACCAGAAGCGATTTCCAACGTGAAGTCCGCCGTCCTTATCTACCACAAGACGACCGAAATCCTCATACTCGGTCCCATATGACGTAGAGGCATCCACTGTTAAATTTATCTGACCCATGGCAGCTGAGCCTATCGCGGCCCCATTCTCATCCTCAACCTGCGCCGCAAGCTCCGTGACGACTGACTCGAGGCGACGCAGGCGACCCAACAGCTCGGATTGCTTCTGGGCGGGCGTCTTGTCGACATTCGGATCACGGCTGCGGCGCGGTATACGGCCTGTTACAGGGAAGTGGCAGTCGATGTTGCTTTTGGCGCAATTGGAGCACGGGTCTTTTCTGTCGCAGCGGACTTTGCGACGGCGACATATCACACAGCTCCAGATCTTGAGGCTTGTGTCGGGCGTGCCGTTGTGAGCTGATCGGTCCATCGGGGCTTGCAAGTTCCGACCGAGACCGGGGAATAGAATCAGAGAGTGATTGTGTAGTAGGAAGTGAGGGAGAATTCAGTTTGAATATGGAGAAGGAAACTAGATTTGAGGCTGAGATTGTATGCCGAATGCGTATGTTCAGCTTATTCCAACATTGAGAGAGAGTCTCGTCTCGGACACGGCGTTCGGCCGTGATCCCTGTCACCGGCGCATCCACCCCCGATTGCGAGAGGCCGGCAAGAGCTAACAGGAAATACCGTCATCATGGTATTAATTGGGTGAGCTTACATGTATCATCTATTAAGCCACGTCAAAACACTCAGTAATGTCCAGGTCCGAGACCGACCAGATGTATTTGTATAAGTGATCTCAATAATAACTCCAAATACTACAAACCATTCATTTCAATTTCCTATACTGCATCAACACCCTCGATCCAATCATGGCAAAGACTGTAGTCATTCTCGGTGCAGGCTGGGCTGGTCTACCACTCGCCCACAAGCTCCTCAAATACACCGTTCCCAAAGTCCCAGACCTCAAAGTCATACTCGTATCACCAAACAGCCACTTCTTCTGGAACGTCGCCGCTACTCGAGGCCTCATACCAGATGCCATTCCCGACCAACAGCTCTTCCTACCCATCAAACCCGGCTTTGATCAATACCCTTCTCAGACCTTTGAGTTTGTTCTTGGGAAAGCTGACAAAATTGATGCCGACTCAAATACAGTTTATGTTACCTCCAACGAGCATGTCGGCCGTGAGACCAAGTACGATGAGCTGGTCATTGCAACGGGCTCGCAATTATCCAGTGGCCTCCCACTGAAACCTGTCGGGACACATCAAGAAACGATGGCGGCGTGGAAGCAACTTAAGAGCCAAGTTGGAGACGCAAAGTCTATAGTCGTAGCTGGTGCTGGTGCTACTGGCAGTGAAGTCGCGGGCGAGCTGGCTGCGAGATATGGCCCTTCCAAGGGCATCGCTCTCGTAATAAGTGGTGAACAACCGTTGGAGGGGGCTCTTGATTCAGTTCGCGAGTCTGCAGAACGAGACCTGAAAGCTCTCGGAGTGGAACTTATCTACAAAGCCCGTGTCAACGAAGCGAAGAAGGGCCCAAACGGCCAAGGCACAGAGTTACACTTGTCGAACGGGTCCACACTCATTACGGACTTGTATCTTCCTCTCCACGGCATCAAACTCAACACCTCCTTCGTCCCTCGCCAATTTCTCGACTCGAGCGGTAACATCAGGCTAGATGAAAAGATGAGAGTTGCCGGTACAAAGAACATATGGGGCATTGGCGACGTGGGCAACATTGACCCAAAGCAATTGACCATTACCGATAACCAGATCATCCACTTGGCCACCGCGCTGGATAGTATCCTGACTGGCCACAAAGACATCAAGAGCTATGAACCTGCGACAAAAAAGATGATCTTTGTATCGTTGGGGAAGAAGTACGCCACAGGGCAGATTGGGAACTGGAAATTGTTCTCGTTTATGGTGTCGTATGTGAAGGGGAGGAAGCTGTTTGTTGACACAGCTGAAGGGTACGTGAGAGGTAAGCATTTGCGACATGCCGCGATGTGATGTGCTCTGTTTTGTTTTGTTTTACCTGTATTTGTAGATCTACCATAGAAACCCTGTCCATAACTTCACATACTCTCGTTCAATAACTGCTCCGCCCTTCCAGTATAGCTAGCCCTCACTTGCAAACCCAATCAGAGACTATATTTCCAGCCCTCTTGAGGACCAAAGAAGGATAAGAAGAAATTAGGTCCCAATGCAGGTGTAGTAAACTCAGTCCTCAATCCCCGGACTGCTTCAGAAGAGCATCCCTTCTTTCCGGTAGTCTTACCAGAAAGCCTGTCTTTGATCCAACCCATCCACTTCAACTGACCGGCTTGAATGGCCGAGAAATGATCCATGGCAGAAAAGACAACATGCTCGAGACTCGACTCCTTGGAGAAGCCACAGGTATCCTTGACAGCCTGTTCTACACCTTCTGGACGAACGACATGGTCACTGTTGCCGTTGAGAACAAGCAGCGGCCCAGCAAAAGTCTTTCGTCCCACCGCCACCCTTTCAGCCCACTTCTTCGCAGCAGGATCTTTATACCGTTCCCTTTTCACAATTTCGGGGCCAGATGCTACCAAGGCTAGCACAGGGAAACAGCCCTCAACCTTGGCCAGGACATTGTGCCAGCGATCGTAGCCTGTGGGTGTGAAGCCTGTGTGGTTGTACTCGGGATAAAGCTTGGAGATCGAGTCGACTGCAGCAGACTGCGCAGCTAGGCCAGGTGATGCAATTGAGTTCTCGGCCCAATACGAAAAGTCATCGAGGATTCGTGTGACGGGTGCGATGGAGACTGTGCCTTTGTATCCTCGCAGAGGCTTCTTGGCTTGCCGTTCCGCAAAAGCCCACTACAGGACCACGGTTAGCATGGGTGTTCCAACTACAACTTGCTAGAATCGACATTGAAGTCTATAGAGGACAAACCAGGCACTGTAGGTTCATTTACTTACAGCTGCAGCCCCGCCCTGTGAGTGACCCATTGCAACAAAAGGCCCCCCTGGGCTCAAGAGGCCTGTAAACACCGATCTGGCGGCAGCCACAGCAAAAGCAAGGTCATTTGCATGCGCGGGCGCAGCCACCCAGGCATGAGGAATAGGATCTCCGTTAGGTGACTCAGATACACCAAGACCTGCGTAGTCAGGCGCAACAACTGCGATACCCTGGAGTGCCAGCGCAAACGGAACCTGGAAATGGTACTGGAGAGCCCTGTAGCTACTTGGGGCGCATGGTTTGAAGAGACCTGTGGTGCCATGCGCCCAAGCCACCATTGGCAGACCATTCCTACCATCTGTTCCTTTAAAGGAGGTGTATGGCCAGAGAATGTATGCAGAAGCGGGCACGACTTTCCCGTCGATATCTTCAGTTGTGTAGATGATGCGCGACATGGTCAGGCCGCTGGGTACGACGTAGTTGGTGAGGTTGGTCACATCTTCGGTCTTAAGGACTACACCAGCTGAGAGCTTACTTGAGAAGTTGGAAGGGACGTTGTAAAAGCTAAACGTAGGGTCAGATTGTTGCTCTGAGATCCAGGCCGACGAGGTAAGAGCCAGGTCCTGACATGTTTTGTCGCAGGTGGTTGAGTGGGGGAATGGGTTCTTTGCTGTCGCTATAGAAGTAAGTACTCCCAGGATGAGGGTAGAAGTTCGTAGCAAAATCGATGTGAACATTGTGTGGAAGTTCTGCTTTGTGATGGTGGTCTATCAAAGCTATGGGTGAGAGCGTCTGGTTTAAATAAGAGGTCGTCTTCTGAAGCGACTCCTTGGTTTCGGGGTATTCCCAATGCCGTTTTTACCGCAGATCAACGCATACATAGTTTTGCTATCTTTAAAAGCAATGACAAATTCATTGGGATAGTCAGGATTGCTTCGCATAACGGTAAGCGATGAGACCATGGCCAAGCTCAAGGCCGCCAATTCATGAGGCCATAACCGCCCCAAAGATTTGCGATAAGTGATCAAAAGAGTTTAGAGATACATACCATCTGTTGCTATCAAATTTATTCCTTGTGACCCGTAATACTGCGATCACACCTAGGCGTTACGGAATACGCTCAATACGCTGGATACGCCAGCATCAATATTCTGTATACGCCAACGAACTCCATTGGATCTTCATAGTGCGCTGCTGAATTACTCTTCTGGAATATTCGTGCTTACGCCAATGTTCAATCCTTATTTACGCAGATCAAGCTACTTGTTGTTCTCCGTATTGTAATAAGCTGCTGCGTATCAGTCGCACAGGGCTGGCTGTGGCTCATCTAGTTACGAAATCCTTTGATACGCCAGGGCACGAGAATGCAGTGCTATATTGTTTATACACGTTGCTAATCTCCTTGAGCTAAACTATATAAACTGTCGATACTTTCGTTCCCAGCTGATATCCTCCTCAATCCAACGCAACTACTCTTCACCACCATTCTCGATTCTATCAATACTACTACCATGTTCCCCAATGTACTTCTCTCCACCACCACTGCCATCCTGGCTTGTTCGTCCTTCGCAAGTGCAGCGCCTCAGAACAAGAGTGCACCCGAAGTCAGCCTGACAACCAAACTGCGACTCGCAGACAGGTAAGTTCTACACTCGACACTTACATGCCAGTCCTAACCGTGTACAGCTACATCGATCGTTACAAGCTTATGCCAGAGGATAAGGATTTCTTCTTCGACTTCAATGGCACAGACGGAGGCGTCGCCACGAGCCAGTCTTTTCCTGCCCTTACAGGCACTGGGATCAGTCTAGCTATGGCTCAATTTCCGGGTAAGGACTTGTCCTACAGGCAGATAGCGGAGGAGATACTGACAGTTAAGCAGGCTGCTCCATGATTATGATTCACGCCCACCCTCGAGCATCAGAGCTCTTCTCTGTCATCTCCGGCCGTATCTACACCGAGGCCATCCCCGAGAGTAGAGTTCTCGATAGCGAAGGCAAGCCCCGAGTCATCAAGAACGAGCTCACCGCTGGCCAAGCGACCATCTTTTACCAGGGAACTCTACACTACCAGGTGAATTCGGAGTGTGACCCTGCCAGCGCCCTCGCTGCTTTCTCGAACGAGGACGCCGGTGTGCTTGGTGTTGCCCCTGCTCTGTTCTCGGCCGACAAAGACGCTCTTCTTCGTACTTTTGGAGAAGCCATTGATGGGGAGGACATCGATCAGGTGAGGGGCGCTATCCCTGTGGGTATTACTATCAAGGTCGAGGAGTGTCTTGCCAAGTGCGGCAAGCAGAAGCGTAAGGCCTAAGTAGGGGTGTTGTGACGGCTCTAGTGTTTATTTTTCGACTTGCTTTGTTTCAATTTTGATATGTAGACTGTTGGGACTTCTTTTCTTTCTTTCTTGTCATGTATCTGCCAACCTTTTCATACCGTGTATCAGGATCCAAGCTGGAAAATCAGAGGCGATTTACAGCGAGTAAGTTCTGACGGTTTTTATCATGAAAGGACTTGACTTATATATCAACTACTATATTCAAAATAGATCTCAGTATTTGATTACCCCAAACCATCACATCCGCAGCCTTGTCGGTAACCAAGACAATCCCTGAAAGAATCGCGTCGATCACCCCTCTTCATGATGATTTAATCAGCTGCATGCTTCCAGATCAACCCACGCGAAGTATCAGGAAAGAATTTTGGTTAAAGACAAAAAGAATTATGTGATGCTTCCTAAACAAGAACTTGAAGTAACACCCAAGATCCAAACATGGTCAAATTACCATAAAATCGTTCAAGCATGATATCATCTCTATACGTGCATCGCCTATATGAAATGAAAGGATTAAAGCAAAGTTTTATGTCGAACTCTGGATGAAATCCAAGTTGAGGCTTTTCCAATCCCATAACTGTGAGAAATCACCAAGATCAACGTCGGTAATGTTTCCTAAGCCGTAATCCACGTTTAGGTCCTGAGGCTGATAATCGACGTACTGCTGAGGAACCATGCCGGCAACATGATGATTAATCTGGTCCATTGCGTAGAGTCCACCGCTTTGTACTATGCCATCGATGCCGGCACTGGGGGATGGCACTTGGGGTGGCATAGCCCCTACGTTGTAGTTAACTTGAGGCTTTGGGTATCCTTCCAAGGGGATTTGAGTGCTTGGAACATAGCCAGCATGGTCGTGGGCGTCGTGAGACGAATAATTACTCTGAGGTGTCGATCCTGTACCCGCGCCCTCGGAACTTCCGCAATAGCTCGGCGAGCTTTCCTGGGAGTCGTGCCCCAGTTGGTATCCAGGATCCGGCTTGTAGTAGATCTCGTGGTTCGGATTGCTGACTTGTTCCATGAGCGGCATTGGCGCAACTCGTTGTTTCTTGCGAAGAACGTTCTCGCGCGATAGTGCTGTGTTTCGAGGCATTTTCTGTGCCATCTTGACAAGGATATCGTGAGATGTCTTGGCGGTCTTTGACAAAGACTTGAGGCGCCTTAGTAACTTTATGGAATTCTCCACCGATTCGATAATCTCGTCTTTTCTCGGGATCGTGCTGTCGTGGTCCTTTATAACAGCAGTGGAGAGGACGGCGGCTGTATCGAAGAGGGAGAAAATGATGAAATGGAACCTGCCGTCTCGATGGGAAGCATGGTTGGCCCATTGATTAGTAGTTTTCAAGTTTCTCAGGGAATAGTATACGGCATCTGCTCGAATAGCCAAAACATCCTCTGACGAGTTCTTGGTGTAGATCTGCGCCATGAATGATCGCATGGGGTTCAGAATCATCAAATATGCCATAGTATGAAGATAGAACCGGTGGTAGACAATCCAACTGTACTTGATGTCCTTGGACGTGTCGGGATTGTCCACGTCGTAGACAGCAGGAAAACGCTGTATCCATTCCTCAAGCGTTGATTTATACTCTTGAATATCGTTGGCGGAAGTAATGTTCTTGGGAGCCCCCCAACGCTGGGCGAGTTGTGTCACCAGCTCCGATTGAAGTTTCATATGTAGGAGCGGCGAGGGCGAGAAATCTTCAAGTGCGAGACTTGGTGGCTCCACGTTGATGTCGCTATGATCGATGATCGTCGGCCGACCCAGGCCAGAAGCAAATTGCCTATCCATTGATCAACACATATTCGAAGGAGTCGTAATAGTCCCACTTACCAGTCCCAACAATCCAGAACACACCATACTCTGCGCCGCATCTCACGCTCGAATTCAGATAGACTCTCGGCAATGGCAGTGCGGTGAAGACCTTCAGAATCATGTCAGTATCAAAACCAGCTAGGAAAGTGAGTGTAATTACCTAATTCGTGTGCCTCTCGAACAGCGGCACCAATAACATGCCAAGCTTCAACGAATCTTGCCTCGGACTTATACCAATAGATCGAATGAAGCATCCATTGAATATTAAGAAGATGGCAATGACCAAGAGGAATCACCCTCCCAAGCTCTGTAGCGGCTTTATGATACTCTACAGTCAGCTTGTCAGAGGGCTCAGATAACTGAGACTCGACAATGGGCTTCATGTCGACATCAAGATGCTGGGTAGCACATGCGCAGACCATTACCAGTAGAATTGTCCACTGTAAGGAGAGTGACTGGTTGCGAGATCTGCGATCCCACCATGCTTGGTACTCCTGGAGGAAGACAGGAGGGTAGATAATGTAGTAATGATAATTCATGTTGTTGATGAAGCTTTGGACAAGAGCGTCTGAGCACATATTAGGCCACACACTCTTCTCGGCAGGTTGCAGGTTAGTTTTAGGTTACTTACCCATCTGCGGGCGCGCAGGTAAAACATCAAGTGCATGCTTGAGCTGAGGGCAAGTGCTTGGATGAACCCAGGTCAGTTCGCCCAACGGCTTCTTATCCTTCTGTGTTTGATTTTTAGCACACGGATCGGTCAAGGCAACATTGCAGGACAGCCCAGAACTTACCTTTGGATCAATGGTTAGAGACTCGAAGAGGGGTCCGGCGGCATAACCCATAGCCTCGAGCCCAACATCGCTATCCTCCTCGTCAGGCTCGGAGCTCTCGGGTTCATCGTCATCCTCGCGACTACGGGAGCGCTTCTTCTCACTGCCCGGCGTGAGGCTGTCAGAGGGTGAGCTGGCCGTATTGGCCTGGATGAAGCGGCATTTATCTGCGACTTTGCGCTTCTGGCAGTGATTGCAGGGCCATTCTCGGTTGCACTACCGGTCGTCAGCACGGAGCAAAGAGGCATCCTGAGGTCATAGCGGAGGGCGCAAAGTCACCCCCGAGACCGTCTCACTAGACAACAACGTACCTTTTGCTTCCTGCGATGGCACTCAGCGCAAGCCGAGCGATATTGGCCAGTATGCGAATTGTTATCCTCCATGTTAAGGTGGAGTTGACGTGTGGAGATCGACAGGGAGCGACGCGAGAGGAAGCCCAAGGTTGGGATGGGGAAAAACTTTGACGCGTTGTTCCGGAAATGTTCTCCAATCGGCCAATTAGAAGTAAAAACGGTCTTGACTGTTTGTAGATTAGTTCCGTATCTTGACGGATGATGCCGCCCCGTTATGATTTAGATCATCTCGATTTTGTTTGCTTTTCTCATTTCTGGACCTCGGTCGATTCAAGAAGGGATACGAGGGGATACCAAGAAAAAGTAAAAGTTTTTCAAGAGGCCTCATCAAGTGTCGAGTCGTCTGTCACAAAAAGAATCACCTCTCGAACATGATGATATGGCTTTGAGTCTCTCCTCGAATCACCGAAAACAATAGCTACGTAGTGCTACGTACACCTCAACTCCCGACTGGCAAATCGTGGCGTCCCCAATGCAGCCATCATCTGCCCACGCAAACGTACCAAGCCATGTTCCGGCATTTGCGGCAGTTCATGCCTTTATTGGTGAAATATGTCAGGCTTGCAGGGTTAGCAAGCTCACCATGGCAGATGTGCCTCGGCAAAGCTGAAATAGGCTCGCACCCTATTTGTCCAACGTAGCACAGAAGATCTGGAATGTTCAATCATGGATAGTAGCGTTCCGAGAAGACATTGATGGGAAAATTCTGCCTTGGTTTGCTTATTGTGGTAGCGACTGGTATGTCTCATCTCCGCGGGTCGATCACGATGGGATTGCGTCAAATTCCCGGTTCTTGTGACCAACTTCGAGTCACTTGTTGAATAGTAATCAACCAGGAATCCAAGTATTTGTAATTCTTACACATAAGGTTTGCGCACAGAGGCTTGAAAGGGTAGCTCTAGACTTTGGGAGGCGCTGGCTAACGTCTTGGACTAACCTAGGCGCTAGTCTGGTGTACAATTAAACTAGACGATTCTACGGTCCTTCTATACTCCGTCTTCGTGGCTTTTCCGAACTACGTAGTGAGACAATCGAATGTTGCCCAGTATTTTGAGGTATCATATTCATGGAACGTTGGCTCCGCGAGAGAACGACAAATTCCTGAGAAACACAGAGCTTCATCCCAAAATATGATAGAAAATTAAGTAACAGAACCAGTCTAGAAAAGGTCAGATTCTCATTTGGGCGTCGTAATCTATTCCTTCCATCACTCTGACTCTTTCGTCATTGCTTGCCAACTTCTTTACCGATGTATTTTAGATTATTTCAAGCTCATCATTTCGCTACCTCCGCAAGGGCTTGCCTAATATCCTTCAAAGTCTTGATTTGTTTGCCATCTTTATTGAAGTTACCTTCACTAAGCCAGGCCTCAAAGGCTCCTTTAACAAGGGGCCACTCGTCGTCAGTGATGCTATACCAAGCCGTATCTCGACGCCTTCCTTTGAGAATCATATGCTTCCTGTATGAAATATTACTATAGCTTCAAAAAAAAATCAAAGTCTAGTCAAATACCTGAAGATGCCCTCGAAAACAAAGCCAAGACGCTCAGCAGCCGCAAGACTGGGCTTATTGAGGTGGTTCGCCTTCCACTCCACTCTCAAATACCCAAGGTCTTCGAAAGCATATTTGATAATGAGATAGAAGGCCTCGGTAGCAGCTCGCGTTTGCTTCAACTGAGCACCGAATATAATACTCCCAATTTCGATTCTTCGGTGACTGGGGACGATATTCATAAAGGACATTTGACCAACTGGCTCAGACTGGGGATCACTGCGGGGACCTGAGAGAACAGTATAGAACAACGGATCTTCCGTCGTGGCAAAATCTTCAACGGCCTCTCTCCATTCCTCTGGATCAAGATAGGGACCTTTGAACATGTACGTCCAGAGGTGACTATTTTTACTACCGCCGAGGTGTTTCCAGCTTGCATCCGCGTGAGACGGCTCCAATGGAATGAGAGAAGTGTAACGCCCGTCCAGTGAGCAACGAGAGGGCTTGGAGGCTGCGCCCGATGGCGTAATGGGTCCGACTGTTTGGTTACTCATGTTTGTAATCGTAGTATCCCTTGTTTTGGGTTTGAGTTCTGAGAGTCTGGGCTTATCTCTTTAATAGGAAGCGTTCGGCACTCCGATCCGAGGCATGATAAGTTCGGCACTTTGCTCCGAAAGTGAGTCAGCACATTTTTGAGTCATATGAGTGGTACTATGGCGCCGTATCGTCGGATTATTTGTATCTAGAGGTGATCTCAAATACAGACATACGACTGGAATTTCACAACTTTCAACGAGGTGTGGCCCAAATCGCCGGGCTTGGTAGGGATCAAAACGCGCAGGCGGTCTGTCAAGTACGAGATCCAATGAGTGTCATGAACCAAGAAATCATATAAGTGGTAAGCCAATTATAATGCGATATGACATCCAAAGAGCCTATTTTCATCGCTATGACGAAATCTTATAACAGGGCAAGTATCGTATTAAACAGCTACGTCCACAAAACGAGCTTAATTTCCATGATTTTAAGAGAAGGGAATGATAACTTAACGCAGTTTTTAAGCCAGAATCGTTTGGAGAAACTTGTAATTCATTTATCTCGGCCGAGAAACATTCAATAATTATCTGAATATAACTACAAACCATCATGCCGAGTCTGTAACGTGATGGTACCACTACTCTGAAGCAACGTCTACCGACCAAAACGAGATATACCTCCTAGTGTTCCATGAACTTCACGTGTTACCAAGGCATTTCGACAGAACTGTGATGCACGACAGAGCCTATTGTGTAGATGTCATGTAAGCCTCCGCCTCACAATGTGAGTTCATGATCAACACAGTGGCCACAAAACCCACACATCATACACTGCGCCTTGCAAGATGCATGTCATTGCTGAATATTTGAATACTTGCCTTTGGGATGTACCCAATGTTAGGAAACTCCCAACTTTCCTCATTTTTATCTGATATCATGTCAGAGAAACGAAACTTTTCTGGTGCCCAAGTAGAGTCGACCTCTGCCCCGATAGAGCCTCCTCCTCCATACAACCTTACACGGACTCAACGACCTTTGAGGGATGACGGACTCAACACAACCGATGATTTACCTGTTCTCGTACTTGATGGTAGTAAAGTCTACTCTGTATTCGCTCCGACCCCCACTCTTTACGAATGGAGCAATCCCCCATACGAAGCAAAGAGCAAGGTCTACGGCATTGAGAAAATACGATACCGTGTCGCAGATAGTGGTTCTGGGTCGACACTAACACACGGTGTCGATCAAACCTAGAACATGAATCATGATTTCTTGTCACTTGGCAATGACATTACTCTTACTGGGAAAACAAGCCAGAAGCGCACCTACAGGAACGTGACCGTATCTCGAGGGATCGGGGGAGGAATCAAAGTAGGCGGACTGCTCAAGGCAGAAACCCCACTGAAAGATCGCTTGAACCAGGGTCGAAACAATAATGTCGTGTGGAAAGATAATTTAGGACATATTACCGCTGCTGAGACGCGGCTGCAGCGTGATAAAGACAACAACGTTGTGGAATTTCCACGGCTCACTATCAAAACCATCATTGAGGAAAAGCTTCATGATTTGTTGGTGACTTGTTGGTGCGCAAGTATATGGAAGGAAGCTGAAAAGGATTTGAAAGAGTCTATGAACTGGGAGAAATGCAAGTCGCCATTGATTCTTCGCAAGTTTAGTACTTACACTTTCATATCTAGTCAAGCGCATTTCGTCTGCTGCAACTAGCAAGGCACTAGGTATATGGGGATAAAACCATCAGAGATCGAGATTGGGATATGATATCAACAACTGTTGATTAGATGAAGATTTTCCAGTAGTTCTTACGTGAGCGAGATTCTTCGTGTGCTCATCTCGCAGTAGAGAGACACTTTCCAAGCCGCTGAGATCGTCAGTGATGGAAATTGTCGATGTCTCAGCATCATCAAGTAGTCAATGATCTAGCTGATCTGGCCGAATGCTTCACTCTTGTACAATCAAAACGACTGGTGGAGTCGTTTTAAGTTTAAGACATGTATTCTACTCTATAGCTCGGGCTGATCTCGCTTGAGGGTCACTATTGAATCAGAGAACAACATGATATTAACCATCGCGAATGCTCTTTTACGACTTTCGGGTGATGACGCGCAATTGATGCTTGTATTAGAAACCAAACATCTCTTATCAGTAACAAGGCTCCGATAGGCCCCTCAGAATAAGAATAGCACACGTTGATATATGCCGCGTTTATAATGGCCCAGGCCACGGTTATTGACCAGGGTACTCGGGGTTTCGCATAACCTTTGCTCCATAGAGCATTAAGCTATTGACTAGACTCATTTCCACAGAACAAACTTACTCGTCTTGAGCGGGTCATTTGCTCACCACCGGCCAAAGTAGTTTCCGCCCGTTGCAATCAAGCCACCCGTGTCTAGAAGAAAACAATCGAGGCCTTGGGCAACGGGACTCATGCCTAAACAAGTGCTCGTCAAAAAGCTAGGTGCAGCACTCACCTGAAATGTGCCCCTTATTAGCGGGCTCGTGGCGTGAGCTAACCAAAAAAACAATTTCTCTTGGCGTTGTGCCGGTTGTAATTTAAGGGAAGCAAGGGGTCATCAGCTCAAAGGCTCCAGGATAGGCGAGATGAATAAAATGAATGCCCACCCCCTAGCTTCAGCTCTGTTCAGCTCCAAGCTCCAGCTGTTTCTGAACAATCTGATCTTGGCTTGTTTGCGATTCAAGTCGTGGACGGAGGGCAAAGAGTCCAATATGGCTCCTATAAGCCGCATCGCTTTTTTGGCGCTGTCTTTGCTTCTTTCAGGCCATTTTGCAGCGGCTGGTGAGTGGCTTACAGCAGAGCCCCCTTTTAGCCAGGGCTTCACTGACATCGAGCTTTATTAGACTGCAACATTTCCGGCAATTACACAATTATCGACAAACCAGACGATCAAGGCGGGATTTCATCCTGCAAAGATGTCGACGGCTCTTTGTCGCTTCTTTTCGACGAGAGTCCCTCTTCTTGGCCATCCGACAAGGCCACAGTCGATCTCGGCGATATTGCTTCTCTCACCGGCAGCCTGGTCATCTACCCCCACCACGATTCGAAGAAGACAGTCGTTACAGCACCAAGTTTAAAGACAATTGATGGCGAGCTCACAATCTGGAACACGGGAACGGGAACGGACCACACGATCGAGGAATTCGACCTGGTATTCGACGCGCTGGAGGAAGTCGGCAAAAGTTATGTCATTACAAAAGCATTCGCCAAGCTCTCAATTGAGCATAAGAAGGATGTCGAGGTTGGCTCCATGATGAGAGTCACCGAGACCAAGGTGGAGGAGCTGCAACTCAACGGAGTGCACACCGTCAACGACGACTTTTCGATTGACACCAACAGACTTATGCAGAAGCTGGATGTTACTGCTCTGACCTACGCAAACAAGGGCTTTAGCATCAAGGGCAACTCGGCTCTTGAAAAGATTTCGTTCCCCAAACTCAAGACAGTCAAGGGAAATTTGGAGGTTAACCAGAATGGCGCCCTGGCGAAATTTGGATTCGCTGCTCTCGAGTCGGCTGCGACCATGGCCATCACGGCCAATGGAGGGCCTGCTACCGTCTTGCTACCGTGGCTCTCATCAATCGGAAACAGCACCACTACTGCGACCTCGAACTTTGGAGGCATACAGAAGATCGAGTTTTCATCTTTGCGCAAAGTCCAAGGCTCGTTGACATTCGAGACCAACGCGTTTGAGGATTTGACAATTCCTCTACTGAAGGAGATGAATGGCGCTATCACCGTGGAGGGCAACCCTTCTCTCACCACCCTGGCCTTCCCGAGAGTTACCTATATCGAGGAATTGGACATCAGCGACAACGATAAACTTACCAACATTACGGCTAACGCTCTCAAGTCTGCTGGTACAATCTCTATCGAGGGATCCTTCACCAACGTCGAGTTTTTCAACCTGGAGAAGGTCACTGGAGACTTCAAGGTCGTCGGCGATAAGTCTATGGATTGTAGTTGGCTCGATAAGAATGTCAAGAAGATCGTTGAAGGAAAATACAACTGTGTTGGAAACCACGATGAGAAGGAGAGAAAGCCAAGTACTGGTGGCATCGAGGATACCGAGGGCAACCCAAAAGATTACATGTCGGCCGAAGACGAAAATGATATTAGCAGTGGAGGAAGCGGCAGCAGTGGAAGCGGAAGTGGAAGCGGAAACGGAGATGGAAATGGAAGCAGCACGGATAAGGACGGCTCCGATAGTGACAAGGGAGGACTTTCGACCGGTGCAAAGGCGGGTATTGGCATTGGTATAGCCGTCACGATCGTCTGCCTCATTGTAGGAGCCGTCATGTTCTGGCTCTGGCGCCGACGCAAGACCGCCGACCCCAACGAAAAGCGTCTTGGCAGTAGTGGCAGCGGCAGCTCAACAAAGTCCAATATCTTTGACGGACGACAGATGGGTGTCCAGACAAAGATTGAAGCCACCAACCCCAGTCCTTCGCCCAACCTCGGCACTATGAATTTCGGTCGCAACTCACTCATCGAGACGACCGGAGGCCTTGTGGAGAAGGGTCTTGCTAGATGGGGGACGATCCGGAGAGTGAGTGTTTCTTCAGTGGGAGACTCGTCAAAGGAGGGAACAAGCATACTCAAGGCCTGATCAATGGAGTGAAAGGATGAAAGGATTATTGAAAATGCAGTTCAGCGTGTAGTCATAAGTGATACCACAGTCGTTCGAGGGACATTGGCAGGAAGCGACCTGTATTCCATTTTGTAATTTAATACTGGGAGATTTAAGCACTTTATATCTAAATGTATCAGATTGATGTTCACCCAATCCCAACATCATATCACATGGCGGCTACTATCTTGGATATAAAAACATGTCTACGACCAGCATCCACTGGACCCTGAATTTTCCAAGAGAAAAAGAAGGCCAAAGAAAGGCTGAACCACTTTAAAGTCCACAAGTATGAGACTCAAGACGACTCATGTGGAGATTATCTCCAACTTTTATCATTCAATCACACAGCTTCACCTGAGCTTGGGAGCTTCTTACTTGCAGAGACCCAGACCCACTGCTGATTACGCCGAGCCCCTCATCAGCTAAATCACGTTGCATGGAAGTGATCGACATGCGGTGAATTCTTGTCAAAACACCAAACTTGTCCTTTTTTCTCTGGCAATATCTCTTCATGAAAATTTGTTATAGGGTGCTTATACTATCCGACCATCACACTCATCACAGCCACAATGACGTATCCTCGTCCTGATTTCGAGCGCAACCCACTCCGCTGGGAGTCCCTTAATGGACAATGGGATTTCCTCTTCGACGACGGCGATGCTGGTCTTACTGAGAATTGGCAACGAACAGGTCTTCCCGAAAAGGTTGACGTGACCAAGGTGATTGACCGCAAAGAGGCTGGCCAGAGCGATAGTGTCGTCCAGAAGATCATGGGTGATGCCCATTCTCTCATCCAAAACAATGTGTTTGCCTCATCAACACAGACCACAAACTCGAAAACCAAGATCACTGTTCCTTATGTCTTCCAATCTCCTGCTTCTGGGATCAATGATAGAGGTGTCCATGAGGTTCTTTGGTACGAGCGTGCTATTTCAGACTTGCGCTCTGTCCAGGAGAAGGAACAAGGCCATAGACTGGTTCTACGATTCGGTGCCGTGGACTATGAAGCTAATGTATGGGTCGATGGCCGATATGTCGGAGGTCACCGAGGCGGACATGTTCCTTTCGAGATTGACGTTACCGATGTTGTAGACGCTGTCAAGGAGGCTACTACCCACCGCGTCACGCTTCGTGTCTATGATTCAGCTTATGATTTAACACAGCTTCGAGGAAAGCAATACTGGGCTGCCAAGCCCGAGACTATCTTCTACACACCATCTGGCGGTATCTGGCAGTCCGTGTGGCTCGAGGTTGTTCCCTCTGCTCGTATCGCCGATAGCTCTTATGGCACTGTTATCAAGTCGAACGACATCCAATCTGGACAACTTCGCAGCACTGTTGCCGTTAAGGGACGACGAGTTGGAAAGGACTACTCAGTTGAGCTCGAAGCTAACTTTTCTGGTATCCCTGTCGCTAAGTCGGAAAAGAAGGCTCTTCCTCGTGAGACTAGTTCAGTTGCCGTTGAACTTAACGTCCGTCTGTCCGAAGAGCAGAGGTCCAAGCTACCTCAATCTGTCCTCGAGAAGGCTCCTCTAGATAACGATTTTGCTTGGCGTGATGGTGTTGCCCTGTGGTCTCCCGAACATCCCCAGCTATACGACCTTGTCCTTCGACTTTACGACGATGCCGATGAGGTCGTCGATGAAGTCAAGACCACCACCGGCATGCGAAACATCAACTGGACAACAGGCGATGGAACCTGGCGTTTGAACGACAAGCCATACTTCCAAGCTCTCTGTCTAGACCAAGGCTACTGGCCCGAAACATTCATGACCCCTCCAAGCTCCGAGAGCCTCAAGCTGGACATTGAGCTTGCCAAGAAGATGGGTCTCAATGGTTGCAGAAAGCACCAGAAGGTGGAGGACCCTCTGTTCTACTACTGGGCGGATAAGCTTGGTTTCCTCGTCTGGGGTGAAATTGCCAACGCTTATGCGTTTAGTGCTGAGTATATCGATCGTTTTAACGCTGAGTGGACCGAGGCTGTCAAGTTGGTTATCAACCGCCCCTCTGTCGTGACTTGGACTCCTGTTAACGAGAGTTGGGCCTATCCTTCTCTTGAGGACAATGCTGACCAGCGGAACCACATTCGTCAGCTTTACTATCTCACAAAGTAAGTATCGGTGTTTCTGATTTCAACCACATACTAACGATTAACCAGGGGTCTCGATGACACTCGAAGTATTAACGATAACTGTGGCTGGCAACACGTGCTCACCGATCTAACGACTTTCCACGACTATAGCGATGGCCCAGAGATTGAAAAGACATGCTCTACTCTGGAAGGTATCATCGGCCCCAAAGCTGGTGGCCGAGGCGTTTTCCTGTCTCCCATTCCCGGCGTAGACGAGGGTTCCAAGCACAAGCCTGGTGCCCCAGTCATGAACACCGAGTTTGGCGGCGTCAACATTGCACCTCCAAAGAAGGATGAGAGTGCCGGAGACAACCTCGACTGGGGCTACACCACAGCTACAAACGCCGACGATTTGGTACAAAGAATCGAGCGTCTTGTTAATGGTATTGTACTTGGAGGCCACTGCTGTGCTTTTGTGTACACCCAACTGTAAGTCTGCCACTGATTTAGACCGCGAAGCTAAACTAACTGTTCCAAAGTGCCGATATTGAGCAAGAGGTGAACGGATTGTATACTTTCAACCGAGAGGAGAAGTTAGATGCGTCCAAGGTCAAGGCCGTTCTGGACAAGGCACTTGAGAGTTACTATAGTAAGGTGAGATGAATGATGCAGATATCGAGAATAAGAGAATAGTCCTTGTTATAGAATAAGGGTTGGAAAGACCTTCAAATTTAGTAAGTAGACCTGAATTATGAGTGAAATGACACATCAACCAAGACATGAAGCGTTCTTATAAGATGGTTAGATTTCAATCTTGGCGAAGCTACGGACCAGTGATCTAGATCTCTGTCAACCTCTGGTGCAAGTCTGCTTCACTCATTTTGCGCCAAATTCAAAACGAGAATATTATCATGGCTTGATTTATGATTCATGACCATCGGATGTTCAGAAGCAAAAGGGTGATTTTTGGACAAACAAATCTCTCCAGAACAGGTCTCCCGAGTCAATGACTCGAATTTAGACACAGTATAGCACCATACCTCAAGATTAATTCTTTGTTGATTGGTCCCAAGTCGGTTGATGTGACGAGTAAATGATGCTCTTGTGTGGCTTTGCTGTATCATGTAATCGCTCAAAGTCGGACTGAATGTCAATGAAAACCTTGAGAAACCAAATGCACTATTGAAGGATGCTGCGGTATCTCGGCATGCGTCTGCTTGTAACATTCTATGTCGTAAACAAAAATCGAATGATGTTTGCTTTTGTGATACGGTGCTAGTCTTCGCCTAAGGATGCGACCAGTCCAGGTCTGTTTCCCGGTAACAAATCAACAAAACAAAACTCCAAGCCAAATAAAAACAATCACAAGAATTCGCAAACAATGATTGCTGATTTTCAACCATATATCAATTGGTCTGACCCTCATCATTGGCCATAAATCGGCATCATGAGTTCATGACTGCGGGGATCAGGAGAGTGCTGTCATATCACGTGATCTTGCATGAGATTGATCTGCTCACCCCAGACTCGACGCTCCATGATGTGGCTGGGGATCGCGAGCAACACCACTTTGACCACGCCAGACCCGGCTTTTTGCCCGCGGTTGGGATCTACTTAGCTACAATACATCGTCAAATTATTTCCGTCATCGCTACTCAATTGGATGCCATAGAATCACGCGCCCTCTCCCTCCCTTGTCGCCTCGCGCGATGCCTTCGACACGGCCCAACGCGCAGTCGCCAATCCTTGATGCCGACGGTGTCCTCGATAACATTGACACCATCCGCATCCCCGAACCCCACGGTACTTATCTTCAAACACGCGGAGCTCGCGCAGCTCGTCGAATCTATAAAGCCATGGGCGTCTGGCCCTGGGACATTGTCCCCGAAGCACCTCCCAAGATGTGGGCCATCAATCTGCTCGAGGATCTAGCTCTTGTCGCAGACCATGTCGCCCGGAATCCCGGTGATACTTTACAAGATCTTCAATCAGAACTCCGCAAGTCTCTTGCGCGCGATCGCAAACCTTCCTATGCTGGGAAATTGATGGCGCAGGATGTCCACGCCGCCAAGAAGCGATTCGTGCGGACCATGCCTCAATCGCCTGATGCTCAGGATGATACTGGTGATGATGTCGGTACTATTGAAAGGCGCTCCGGTCGGCGACGGAGAACAGCAAACTACAGCGCGCCCGACTCGCCAATAGATCCATCGCGATCGCGTCGACACACTTCCTCTGAGGAGAGCGAGGAGCATATGGCCTCGTCTATCACCGTCGCCTCGGAGTTTCCCCCATCTCCTCCCGTACCTCGCAGCATTAGGCAATTGAAACGACCAGCTACCACGATACCCACACCAATAGAGAAACGAATCCGTCACAGCTCACCAGAAGGATCGCGCCTCTCTGCCGCGCAGAGTTTAATGATGTTCAGCTCCCCGATGGCTACGTTCCAGATGGCTACATCTTTCGGCCCTAACGCAACTGTCAGTTTCGTCAGAAGATGGTAACAAAGAGCTATACTGATCCTTGATAGGCCAATGCCACGCGCTCTCTCGAGCCAAATAACCTTCAAGAAGCGTTACAGCCTGCCACCAACGTTTTTGTTGCCGCTATTGACGCCCACGTCCGAACGATACGTGCTTCGCTTGCCATAGCGCAGCAAGAAATATTCCCTCACAGAACGACACACCAAGAGGCTATGAGCAAACTGCGCGCCGCTCAAGATCGGGTACAGGCAATCCACGACGACATTGCCGATTCGCAAGAGAAATTACGACGGCTCATCGAGGAGACCACCGCCGAAGACCTTCTAGCACCGCAGCTCCATGCGTTACAAGAAAACAACATGTCTCTCCCACCCGAGATAGCCCAAGCGATACGCAGCTACGACACGCGCCGAGCGGCCAAGAGCGAGGAGATAAAGACGCAAGAAACGGCCATCAGTGCCAAGGGCGAAGAGCTGAAGAGAGCGGCGGACGATCTCGAAGCAGCAGAAAAGAACTCTGGCGGCGTGGAATCTGACATTAGAGATCTCCAGGTCGCAGTAACGCGAGGGACAGAAGCAGCCCGGTTCGCCAACATGTTCAGCGTGATGGTGCAGCTGGGCCCGGAGGGGCTTGCGAGCATTGAACAGATATACCCAGAAATTGGCTCGCTGCTTGAACAGCTGCTGGCGTCGCGGAACAATCCGTCGCAGCAGGGCCAGAATCATAACCAGAATCACCAGGTGCATAATGTTGTGGATGGAGATGAGACTAATGGACTGTCGGGAATTTAACGTACCTAAGTTATAGCGATGTATATTCGGATTTGATGGCTTTATCATGGCGAGAATAGAATTCCGCTTTTCACTTTACTAGTCGGTTGAACTGTTTTCTTGGAATTGGTCTTGTACATTTGTTTGAGTACTCCTCATGCAATTTTCGTGATACTTCGGCATGATCAATGTATCATAAGTCGTTCAGAAATCACGCGGTACTCAACAACGAAGGCCACGAGGCAGCTCTTTAGCGATGCATCGACTTCCTTATTGGAATTTAATTGTTATGAGTAGGTCACACGTTCAAAAAGTGAGGTTCTGCCCGGGCTCGAACCGGGGACCTTCTCGGTGTTAACGAGATGTCATGACCAACTAGACCACAGTACCATATTTGTTGACGAATGCAAGGATGCCACGAAATGTCATACGGCCTCACCCTAGGGACTGATTCTGGCGCGGACGTGTTTTATCACGATCTGTCAGTTTAATGATGATCCATCTTGCGTGTATATTGAGTGCCCGCAATCGAAAAGCTAAGCGGTGGATGAGAACATGCTGCATTCAATAAACTGCCATGCATGATTCACGTTAGAAGCTGGACTGCGTCCCAATCCCGTCACAATTATACTTGGTAGCGATTTGTATGCTCTTGGAGGCCGAGACTTGAAGAAAGAATTAAGAATGCATTGCTAGATATGTGATCAACTATAGTACAGCTGTCGTCTTGGTATGTCCTGCTGAAGCTAATTAGAATCCTTTCTTGGAATATCGCTTGCACCTTCATGTACAGGCTCACTACCTTCTTGGCCCTTGAGGACTTGAACTCCCGGCTCGTATGCGTCTCCATCATTTACTGGTGGTCCAGTAAAGTTCTTTCGCGCATAGGCGAGATACCAGATGATGGCGATGGCGCCGAACCCGGCAAAGACAACAGAGGCGTAGTTCATTGACTCTGCAGTAACGGGAAGAGAAACTGGCATGCAGAAAATGACGATGGAGAAGCAGATCCACACGATGCAGATGCCGTTGATGAGGGGTCCGAATTTGCCCAGAGGGTAGGGAGAGTGCTTGACAATCTTGCGGCCGCGCACGAGATTGACGGCAACGGGGACACCATACGAAGAAGAGAGACAGATGGTAGCGACGCCAGTGAAGGAGTTGAAGGCGGCGGAGGATCCGAAGTAGATGCATCCCAAAATACAGTCAACGACAGTAGAGAGAATGAGGGCGTTGATAGGCATATCGAATCGAGTGCTGACGCGGCTCCAAAGCTTGTACCCGGGGATAGCACCATCTCTGGCGAAGGCATAAGTGCAGCGAGACGCAGCCGTGAGGGCACCGATGCCTGCAAACATAAGAATGCCGAGAATCAGGAAGAGGAGACCAAAACCACCAGCAGCAGAGCCTGTGACAACCTTGAACAGGGTGCCAATGGGCTGCGAATTGGCTACACTGAGGAGCATCTGAACGTCGGGAAGGACGAAGAGAATGGGGATGAGGTAGATGATTCCGGTGACTCCAGCGGCGGCGACGGAGAGAACGATGGCCCGGGGAACCTCACGTTCAGGGTTTTGAACCTCTTCGCACATAGAAGCGACCATGCCGTAGCCAGTAAGAACGTAAGCGCCTGTGAGGTAATTGTCAGTTATATATCCCGCAAGAAAAAGACTAAGTGTGCGTACCTTGTAGTAGTCCCACAAAGAACGACCACGCGCCAGGCCATCCACTTGCCGAAGCATCATAATGGGTGAAGACAAACTCGGCAGACCGACGCGAGGGGGCCATGGCAAGGATGGTGACAATAATGATGATAACACTCGCGCCAGTCCAGTAAATGCAGACCTTGTTGATCAGGTCCAGATAGCGAGAGCCAAAGGCATTGACCAAAGCACAAACAATCATGACAGCCCAGAAGCACAAGACAGTCTGCCACTGATTGGCGACAAAGTCCTCATTGAAGATGGTAATGGCACTGAGGATGAGCTGCGCGCCCGAGAAGTTGATGGATAGAGTGACGGTCCAGTTGCCGACGAGGGTGAGCCAGCCGTCGACGAAGCTGACGATCGGGGCGTAGCGAGGTGTGCTGAGCATGGCGCTCCAGTAGTAGACGCCGCCGGCGGTCGGGAAAACGGCGCAGATCTCGGCGAGTGAGGCTGCGATGCACATGGAGATGAGGGAAACAAGGACCCAGCCCCAGAGGACGGTGACAGCCTGGCCATTGGTCAAGGTGATGTACATTGTCGTCGAGAGACCGAAGGGGACGGCCATAATGGCGAACGAGAGGCCGAGGACGCTCAGCATGCTGAGGTTTCGAGGAAGCTCAGCCTTGTAGCCAAGACGTGCGAGTGCCTGATCGGCGTCGCCGCTTCTGCGGGACGACTCCATGACTGGGAAGGATTGGAATGAATAGAACTGAGTAGAATTGAATTGACAAGATAATTGGTTGTTATAATACAAGTACAAATAGTGTGGTGCCAAGAAGTTGGGGTATCATAGAATGTGCATATGTGGTGTTGAACCCAGGGGGGAGGTTGGACATTATTATCTTTTTTAAAAAGGAAAACAAAACGGCCCGTGACAAGGCCAGGCCAAGGAGGGGCCCAGACTCGAGACTCGGCTCCTCCTCCACGATCTAACTTTGGTTATCTCTGGCCTGAAACAGCTTAGTCTATCCAGGTCTGGGGTACTCTAGTGGCTTGACATTCGGTCATTGTGCTGCTGATGGCTGCATTCCAGGTGTATCTTGCATGTGAGGGAGCGCGGTCGCGGCTAATTCTAACTTGTAGAGGAAGATAAATGACATTAAATATCCAGACCCTCCAAGTTATCGCTCCAAAGATATCACGTCGAGTCATCCGTATCTTGATCTATCTGATAAGCCTGAGCTGACATGGTCGCCCCGAAAGCTGACTCCACCAGATAAGCAGGGAGTCAGTCACTTCCCATGGATTTCCCCAGATTGAGCTGATATGGGAAGTGGAAATGTACTGATACCTGTACGTAAAGACAAGTCGGTTTGGATAAATGACCCCACACGAGATAACCGCGCACCGAGCGGATTCTCAGCCCCGGGCGCGTCAACCGATGTCACTGGCTCTCTCCGCATTTCGACGACGTTTCGTTTCCCGGGACTTGCCCACACTTTTCCCTTTACGGAGCTATCCTTTAAATGACTCGAGCTGTCAGGAGGTATCACGAGATATGCCAACGAAGGGATCGTGCATGACAGGCTTGGTACTGTAGTTTTGTTACTCCGTAGTTTTGGGAGGGGTAGCATCTCAAACACACGTCGATAAGCGCGGTCGCATCATCACCATGGGCACAGCTCAATACTCAACGATCGACCGCGAACCGCGTTCCTTATTGAAGTTGCATAATTGGAGAGTCAATAGATTTACCCAATTGCCGATGGTCTCAGGAGTTGATTAAAGGACTAGTCTTTAATTTCCGCACATTATCTAGCTCATTACCCTGTACCTCGTATTTGCCTACGAGCACTATACCGTACACCTACATTGTTGCCTCAAAATATGACAGAAATAAAGAGAGGTTGTCTGATACAAGGATGACAGTGCATCATGCATGGGACTACAGTTACTGAAAAATTGAAGATATATATCTCCTGTGATGTCCAAATCTCGTTCCAAGAATAAATACCTGTGCAGCATAATACACGAGTAATTTGGTCAGCGCTTGAGCCAACTATGTTCAATATTGACACACTCATGCCAGCGAAAGACGCTTGCGGTTTTCAACGGTAACTAGCCATCAGGTTATTTGCGCTGGGTTAGGCTCCAATTAGTCTAAGTTTATGATTATATCTGTCCAATCTTAGAGTGGTTCCAGCTGGTAATATTTCCTCAGGTCAAACCCAAGATGATAGATAGACTTTTTCAGAGATGAGGGATTGCACTCCAAAGCCCTACACAAAA